>JAODJU010000050.1:2023013-2034355 GCA_026776725.1 Gnathonemus echidnorhynchus | reverse complement strand
CTTGTGTCTCTGTGTGACCGTTTAGTAGTAACATGAGCAATTTCCTCCGGGATCAATAAAGTTTTTCTGATTCTGATTCTGATTCTGATACTAATTGATAACAAAGACGACAAGTGCTGGTAATACAACCATCACTACTGCCCTCACACCAGTGCTGGTTCGAGTTCACCCCTTCAGCACCCCCACCGCCAACAAAATGCATGAGGATAAGCATTATCGTGTTGAAATACGGTGATGTCATGGTGCCGCCGGAAGCGGACAACGTGTCCCTATTCCCCATAAGGTACTGCTGCGTTTTTCTGAGAGGATTCTCACCAAGGCATTATGTCAGCAAGAAAACCCACAAGACATCTTTAAGCTTATTACCAGACTATACTCAGTCACCTTAATTGTATATTGGTTTCCACAAATTCAGTGAACCATTCAAATCGCAACCAACCACGACCACGTGATTGACTCCTAGGTACTTATCTTAAAAAAGTATAGGATCCATATTCTGCATTACAGAAACTGGGAACCACCCTAATGAAAACTTGTGAAGTTTCTTTTTAAGCTCAGTATACATCTCTACGTGTGACAGTAATGCTTATTAACATGCACATGTATTACATAACCTAAACTTTTTCGCAGTAATTTTTAATTCTTTCCATGCCAGCAATACACCCATAGACGTTGCTAATGAAATTCAAAAGGTAGGCTATATTGGTTGAGGATGAAGTAGAACTATCGTTTTGTCCTTTCCTCCCCGTGTACACATTAACAATGTCTGATGCCGAAGTACGAGCTCCAAGTCTTTTTAATTTAGCATTATACAACCGTAATCGTGAAAAACATTCCCCAAGGCATTTAGTACAATCGCGATTGTGTAACTTCTAATTAATAATCAACTAGGATACGGGGGAACAGTGGAATCTGGTGGAGAAACAGATCGTCCTAAATTCTCGAGGGAAAATATGTCTTTCTATGTTTCCTATGTAAATGTGTTTTATAATTGTTTAGATTAGCTTGTTACTTCTAGTGTACAGTCGTAATCAGGAAATATAAAGATTGTTTTTAATTCTTTATATAGGACACGGTGCCCCCTGCCTGCCGCCCAAGGAAATGCACTTGCGACCACAGGCTTCTAGAGAAATACACTTTGGATCTCTGTGCTTTGTGTCCAAAACGTGGATTATGCTTTATAATGTAGCAAACAGTATGATATGTCAGTTCATTCATGTTTGTCAAACCGTGGTAAACTCTGTTTTACATCATCGTTAGGTACAGGAGTTTATGCTACCGTAAACACGGACCAAACACGTTTTTTACACCTTTTGCTTGTGCTGTCCTATTGTGACAGCACAAATGATAGCTTACATTTGGCGCAAAAAACTGCGGGGATTATCCCAGTGTTTTCGAATTCAGCGAAATTACAGCGATCCTCACGTCGCCAATCCGAAAATGAAAACAATTTTCCCTTAAACCCAGTCAGTCAACTGTTTTCGGTTTTTAAAGCTGAGAGTTGGTGTACTCAAAGAATAATAAAAATATGTATTAACTAGTTCCATGTATTAAGTATGCATAACCAAACGTTTTTCATGTTTTCAGAATATCTTGCATATCAATTTGAACTTCATAGAAATCGATCTTTTAGAAGATCATTTATGCAAATAATGCAAACATGTCGAAGAATATTAATCGTTTATATATAAAATAAACACATAGTATATTTTAATAGTTAGAGTTTGCTGAGATCAGATCATTTGCTTAGAGGTTATTTTTGCCAATGGGAGTATTGCATTAATACATTATAAAAAAAGCAAATAAATATTCACCGATGTTTGAAATGGGGAATTATAGCGTGAGGCCCTGTCTAATAATTAAAATAAAATAACTTTTAGCATCTGCGCCACATGGTGAATGATCTGGATGTGTATTGGGATCCGACCCCACCCGCGAGCCTCACTCCTCGGCTTGGCTGCAGCCTGGTGATTAGAACCCAACCCGCAACACAGAACCATATGCTCAGTCACACCTCTGCACTATTACCGAACAACAGCCACACCTAACGGCCGCTCCCTGCCCAGCAAAGAAACACGAGCTCCTCCGAAAATCCCCACACCGTAAAACGAAATACGGCGACCAGTGTAGGAGAATCACCTAAAATTCATATACCGTTTCATTTGAATGAGTTGAAATAAGCGATTCATTTGCCCAGTGCCTGCATCTTGCTACAAACAGAAATGCAGAGACATTCGACTTTGCCTGCTGAAGAAAAAAACACGTCAATGTTGATCAGTTTTCAAAGCTTGTTCTGTTATTTCTGGAAACCTTCTACATCTCACATTGCCGTCAATGTTTTTGCATTTCAGAAGTCAATGCTCCACCTAAAACGTCAAATAAAGCAAAAAGGATTAATTAAAGCCCTTTCGTTAAAAGATGGTGTGTATTGGGCCACAACGAGATAATAGAGAATATACATAACTGTGATGTGAATAAGTTTAACATGGTAATAATTAGGCCAAATCTTAATCCCCTTACAACATCTGTTATCCTAATTGCTTATTGCACCAGCTAAATGAAATCACCAGAGGGGCGTAGTCAGAGATGTTGATATTCAGAGGTTCACAAAGAATGGCAACAATAATTTAATAATTAAATGCATTTTATCAGTCCGTCCATTTAACAAATTTAGGTAGAACCGATGGTTATTGGGTCATACTCATTTTTTCCGATATTTAAATAAAATGATTGGGGTTTTTTGGTATGTACCTGTATTTTGCGCTATGAAATCCCCTAAGTCCAGGGTCAGGCAGCCCTGTTCATACACATATGCATACAAACATGTAACTGCACACTCACGTACACGAACTGATTAAGAACATTAAATGAAAACGCTCGGTAACGCGGTACAGAGAACAATAGAAATGTACTCTAGGAGCCCTAGAAGAAATTTCGAGAACATCTTTTTAAAAAACTTTATTATGTAGGCCCTATTATTATTGTGATAAAAGGAGAACTGCATTTGTCATCTACATTTTCCATAAATAAAATAAAATAAATGTTGAGAACACTTTGGTCAATGCGATAATTTAAACGAACCGCAATTCCACCATCCAACCCATTTTATTAGCTTTTTTTGTTGATTGGGACAGGAGCACACATAAACAGACACCCCAATAAACGTTGTCTTACCTCAACAGAGAAACCAGCATCAAAGAAAATCCTTTGAAGCGCCACTGACGTGACAAAGGGACCAATTTAAGCACGTGCTTTATCATAATTAAAATCTTAAAGGTGTTTCTTGAGTTTTGTTGGGCGGGACACCCCACTGTCTTTAGCGGAGATACGGAACCCAGGCACCCTTCTTAAGGGTTGAAGTTCTCCCAGTCCACCAAACACCGTCCCTCTTGCGCACTGGTCAGTGTTTTCCCTAAAAGCAGTAGCAATGTCTGCTTTGTCTATGACCGTCTTGCTGATAACCATTTTGCAGGCCGAAGTACAGGGTTGGAGCCACCAAAGTCACTATCTTGGAAGAAAATTGGAAGAGTTGCGGAGAATACCTGAATCGTATAATGTGATGCTGCCCAGCGAAGTGGAGAGAAGCGCGAGCGCGGAACATCTCAAGAAAGCGATTGAGGAGATAGTCAACCGGACCCGAGGCAACGGAGGCCAGGCAGTGCGAGGCGGCCAGCCCGCGTCCTTGCCAAGGTTTTCAGGGACGGGTTATCAAGCCACAGATTCTGGCATCCAGAAACCAACATCTTCAGTGAATTTGATGAGCCCTACTGACACCCCTCTTAAAAACGCGAAGAAGTTCTGGAACCACTTCATGTTTAGGAGAAGATCTGACTTCCAATCCATCATTCCTATCAGGAATAACGAAGTACATCAAGAGAAGTGCCGCGCCGTTCCATTTTTTCAGGTAATTAATAACGTACATACCAACCTATGTTCATTAAAATTCTGCGTTGTATTGATTGACCCTCTATCTCTATAGGCACTTGCGTGCTTAGCTTGGATATTTGTACCGACCCCTGATTTATTTGTATTGCTGCAGAGCGTCACTCACGAAAACTGCGAGACGGTGGTGCTGAGGAACAACCTGTGCTTCGGACGGTGCAACTCCGTGCACGTTCCCAGCGGCGACGACGGCCCCCAGACCTTCTGCTCCTACTGCTCCCACGTGAAGTCCACTCGCAGGGCTGTCCCGCTGAAATGCGCCGGCGACACGCACATCACCAAGGTGGTCACCATGGTGGAGGAATGCCGGTGCGAAATGCAGCGAGGACGCCACTCCCACCACCACAGCGGACCCGCTCTTATAGATCCCAGCTTGCTAGGGAATCTGGCTTAGAATAAAACAGATTTACAGTTATCCGCTCCGTTCCGACCAGCAAAATTAGCTCAGGGAGTTTTCGGACAGGACGACGAGCGTTCCTTAGAAAACAGCAGTTTGCATCTCCAGTGCTTATTTAACAACAACCAAATTTGTTGTGTAATGTAATGGTTTTATTTTAAAAAAGATGTATTTATGTTCTGGTGTAGCCTGTGTAAGGTTTATGTAAATGTTAAAGACAACTGATGTTTAGGTTTGCTGTTAATGGTAGAATCATTAAAATTTATGATATAGAAGCTCGAACAAAGCTATTTTTCTGACGAATAAAATATATAAAAGATAATACAAAGATCGATAACTGTGACGTCATGTTCATTATTGCTAAGCGGTTGCATCAGTGGGAAGTATTGTTACCTCTCCCCTTCATGACGGGTATCAGTATATGTTTCTGCAAGTACAAATGAATGTGTTTTGAGTCCTGAGGGTTAACACTGCAATTTTGTTATAAGCAGCATGTACACAGGGTAGCAGATATAAGGGTTGAATTTATAAATAAGGTCTGAAGGTTGATTTCCCTTCAATATAACATCCAGTTATGTGGCTGCATTTTCAAATGCAGGTCTACCTGTTTATATAAGGTTTATACTCAAATCCATATACCGTAAATTTGCCTATTAAGGAACGGACTCTCTCAACATTAGCTTGCCCATTGAATAATACCTTTCTGTCCATGTACATTACAGAAAAAAGAATACTGCAGTTTTACACGCAAAAGCCAGGCATGTCACCTACCAGAGGGAAGATGGCGTGATGACGCTCTCACTGCGTTTGGGCAGTTAGAGGCGTCCTGCATGACACCCCAGTGTGGGCCATCCTCACACAGAGCAGATGGCCCATGCAGCTTTGATCTCTGAAGAAGAGATAAACATCAAGCTAAACTCCATAGCACTGCACCAGACCACCAGAAGCCACCATATTTCACCAGCAGGCCTGCAGTTTGATGGCAGAGAGGTGGGGAGACTACAGGCGGGCAGTGACAGGTCACCACAGGGTAGCCTGCGCTGCGTCACCAAAGTGACACCGAAATTCTCGGTGACTCTCCAAGTGGAACAATCTGTGTAGGAAACACAGGCGTGGTTCACAGGGGCATAGAAACCGGTGGGGACATGTAACCCCCCATATTTAATTTGAACTGATTCATAGCCCAATAAATAGACGTTTGTATTTATATTATTAAGGTGTAACACCCCCAATACTGAACTCTGCCCTATGACATTGAAGGTTCACATCATTGACATTGATTCAGGAATGAGTTTTCATCCCATATATATTTGTTGTCATTCAGATGATGCATTTATCCAATACAACATATTTTTGAGGAAGTAGGATCAGCCGCTCCCTGGAGCGGTTGGGGGTTAAAGGCCTCGGCTGACCACAGGATTTGCACTGGCCAGCTCCCAATCACACACACAGCTTCGTAACCTGCCGGAACACACGCCACCCCAGGAAAGAAGGCCCTTGCTGTGAGACCGTACCACAACGCCATTCCTCAGATTCAAAGCAAGGTCGCTGCTTTTAACTAGGGATTCCACGCTCAACCTGCTTTCTGGAAATACCCGCTGCGGGGGGCGATATTCTTCGTATGTGAAATAAAACATCCAAGATCAAAGAATTCATCTGGAATTGTCCAATTATGGATGTGGGTATCTGGCTATTTCAGTTCTTAAAAAGCCATTGGAGAATTAGACTAGTCAAAATGGATGAAACCATCCAAGATTACGGCAATTCCCGTGGACACTGACTAGGCTACATATGACAACACATATAATCTCTAAATCTAAAATGACCAATGTAAGAGTGCAGTCCTTTATCCTCAGCAGAGCAAGAGCTTTTTCTGGAGGAATACAAAGGTGAAGGACATTTTTCATCCACATCCATTACTATTTTTGCAATCTTTTAATAAATACATGGAATGCCTAACATTATTGTAAAAAAAAAAAAAAAACTTTTTAAGGCGAGTATTTTTTCAAAACCTTCAAACAATAAAGACTTAATAATTCTTAATTCATTTTGCGTAACTTTTAATTCATCCAAGGACTAATGTTTTTTTGTCTTGTACTGTATTTTTTCACATATTTTCTTGTTTATTTGCCCCTGGTATCGATTGTGCTTGTTCAAGTTCAAGTTCAAGCTGGGGCACTGCAGCAATACTTCCAGTCCGTCTGCAGAACCAGAACCAGGCCCGAGATGACTATGGGGATCCTCAACGGCCAGTTTCAGTGTCTGCCTGGTCTCAGGGTAACTCCAACAAGGGCATGTGACATCATGGTGGCATGTGTTCTACTCCAGAACATATCTACAATAAAAGGAGAGAGATGCCCTTTAGCGAACATGGAAGAAAATGACCGCCTCCCCTTCACCCCCAGTAGTACCCAACAACAGAGATGGATGACTTCTGAGAGTTATATTGTGCTTCAATCATTTCAGAACCATATTATCCACAATTTGGGCTTTCGGTTTTGCTCAGCCTGGATATGACATAGGCTTTGTTAATCCCCCATATTGGAAAAGGCCCCAGTTCTTGTGAGGGGCTTTGCCAGTGTCAATAAAGACAATGAAAGGCAATCAGCTATTTTATGAAAATTAATGCAAATACATGACATAGGCCTTAACTTTCTATAATTGGTAAGGGTGCACGTCCGGCAGATGGTCTAAAGTCCTTTATTACTTGAATAATTTAACATTCTAATAGTTTAACACAGTTGCCTCAAATCGACAGCGCATGCGCGACTCAAATCCCCGCTTGACTCAGATCCCGTAGTTTTTTTTATATCATCTTTCTTTAATATTGTATGTAAAAACGAGATAAATAATACAGATAGTGTATAAAGAAATAATTCAACAGACAGTCTCGTATACTTTTACATTAGTGGAAAGAAGAAGAATAGAGAGGAAGAATAAATAAAGAAAGAATGAAGGGAAAAAAGGGAGGGGGCAAATGTTATGTATCTAAATGGAGGCTTATATAAAAATCTTAAATTCTTTGCAAATTTAAAACGTTTAATAGCTTTTTATTCAGTGATGTAAAAACATTTTGTATGCAGATTTCAAATTCCTTTTTATATACCGTAGTCAGACCTTGTAGTGACTGTTGCTATCGCGCCTACGTTTCGCAACCAAAACACAGAGGAAATTCCGTCTCAGAATCCCCCAGAATCATTTAGCTGTCCCAGACACGTAATGCACATACTTTCGATGTGACGTCGTACGTCTCGCTGTATGATTGGCCTCGGAATCCTCGGCCCCCCCCCCTTCCGGTTATATAAAGGAAAGCGCAGCGTGCCGTGTGCAGACCCTCCGATAAAGAAGAGAATCATACTTGTTTGTTTCGTGACACTTTCGTTTATTTCGCTGTTTTCCGCCAAGAAAATGGGTTATTCTTTTAGAAAACCAAGTGCAGACGTTTTTCCTCTGACAAGGTTACTGTTTGGTGCCGAGAAGGAAGGTATTTTCAACCGAAGGTCACCTAATCTTCGCTGGAGTGATTTTCAGGCGACTGGCTGAGATACGGAATCAAAAAGGTGAGCTTTATTTTAACATGGTCATTTAATTAGATAATTGTATTTACGATTTATTGTCTAATAGATATGAGTATTATAGGATAGTCCGACATAAGCTAGTAAACAAAATCGCTGTCTGTTAATTAAAGGAGTCTTTCTTTAAATGTCTGCGGTGCTATTTAGAGACTACGCCAATGTTAGTATTGATATATATTGGTGTTTCGTTTGCCAGTTGTATATAATACACTTTATGGGTGACGTAGTATTATGGAAGGTCGTAATATTGCGAGATGTTCGATTTGCGACGGTTTTTAACCACATACGTAGGTTCCTATATAAAGTTGTTTTTGTTTTTTTTTTGTTGTACCAAATGTTCTTATTCTCATTTTGGTTAAGATTTAATTACTGCAGCCTTGGTCTAGTGATGCAGTGTTATTTATCCTGTTTCGGACGTTTTTGGATCGGTTTGATTACCGTGGTTTTTCTTCCCCAGGATGTGTGTGGATATGGCCCCCTTTCACTCCCAGTATCCATCGCCCCATATGTTCTCCGTGTCGCGTGACATGCGGGGGGTCAGTATGAGTGAGTGGCCTACACCATTGTCTACCATCGTCCTACCAAGGATGCCCCGTCCGAAAAAAGGCCTGGAAGCAGACTGGCCGTCGCGGATGAGAATGTTCCAGGTGTTCCACAAGGCCTTCCGCCACCTGAGGGCAGCACTATCCAAAATCATGAGTCGCTGTATAGCTGCCGTGAAGGCTCTGCGGCCTGAGGTCTACCCACTGCCGACCGTTATGGACGCTGTTACGGATGCTTCCATAGATACGGCTGCTCTAGGATTTGGAATGCTTCAGGATCCCATGGGGGAGTGTTGGGTGCAAGAGCAGGGGTCCACTGTCCATGGCTGGATGTGGACCCCTCAGCTGGCTGGGCAGGGGGGCAGTATGGTGTATGCTCTGGATGAGAAGACTCTGGGGGAAGATGAGTCTGTGAGTTCCCCAGATGAGACCCTGGAGGCTGCCTTCCCTGGGGGGTATGGCGGAAGTGAGCCGGATGTTGACCTGTCGGAGTGGCTGGAATGGGACTCCTGTGAAGTCTCTTCTGATGGGAGGAATTTCCTCTTTGAGGCCCATGAAGCTGATCCTGGGAAATCCAGTGTGTCCTCGGAGGGGCCAGGCTGGGACAGTGATTCAAGCTGGTCTGATGACGACGATGAAGATGACAACTCTGAAAATGCTCAGCTCTGGGAATCCTTCCTCCGCACTGATGACCCATACAATCTGCTCAGTTTCTCTTCTGTGGTGAAGTCTCAGTCTCAGGCCACTTGTCCACCAGAGGGCTGCACTCCAAAGGCCAGAGGAACGCGGGTGGAAGTTCTCTGTGGTGAAGAGGAACAGCGGCGCCCTCTGCAGGAGGAGATGCCCACTACGGGTCACAAAAAGGTATTGTGGGGCATGGTGTAATGGGAATTGCTGCTTCTCCGAGTTAGAATGTATGGTTCCCCCCCCCCTCCCAGTCTTTGCAGTTTGCTTGCATCACCCAACACTGGGAGTACCTGCAATAGTGTAGCAATAATATAGCGAACGGTAATGGAGGTCGGTGACTGATTCACTGGGTTTGGCTACAAAGCTGACGTATGAGGAGGAAAGGCGGAGCTTGCCTTTTTTGTCTGCCATATTAATGGATGTAATTTGGATGATGTCACTGGAGACTCAAGTGCCTCTGGCTGTCTCTGTTCCAGTCCCACAGGGAGACATATTCTTATTGGGTTTGACGACATCTTCAGTAATGCGTTGATACAAATGCAGTGAACAAATGATGTATGTGGTTGGTTGTGTGTTGCGCTCTTTGTGTGGCACCCCAGGTCTCGTTTAACACCTCCCCTTTTATTGCAGGTGACATTCAGCGGGAAGGTAGAAGTGCGCCCTCTTGTGGCCTGGGCGTTTGCCAGCCGTGTTTCCCGTGATGGATCCTGCTGGCTGCAGATGGCCAGAGACAGAGACCGCTTCCGGAGGAGGGTGGAGGCAGCCAGTGATGTCATTGGGCCTGTCCTCCTCCCCCAGCACAGAGCAGCAGTTTGGGAGAGGCTACAGGTTGTGATATGAGGAATAAAGCTTGAAGTGACAAAGTAGCACAACACATATCACAACACGCATGTACAAATACTGGGATTGTTGTTATTGTATAGCAGCATGCAAAAATTTGGGCGCTCCTGATCAAAATTTTACTGGGAAGCTAAGCAAGTAAAAGGTGACATGACTTCCAAAAGGCATAGTTAGACATATCTTTAATATTTAAAGCAAGATTACTTTTTATTTTCATTTACTTTTGATTCTGCTTCAAGACAGAGAATTGCTTGAAGTGGCACTCTGCGTGACTTGGATGTAGAATGCATCAGATTTGTTTGGATATTCGTTTGCTAACAACGGACGCTGAGTTTTGTGGTGAAGTAGGAAAGGTTTTCTTTTGACTCTTCCAAGATGATGTTGCTGCACATTAGAACAGTGTGTCACCACTCCTGTGTAATTCAGAGTATTTATAACACTTTGATTTGCATCACATGGCCTTTAAGGACTTTGAGTGAGCCATAGCTCTAACAAGCTTATTAAGGTCTGAGACCATGTTAAAAGTTTAGAGAGCTGGAATCTCTCAGGGTGCCCGAACTTTTGCATGTCTTTGTATTGCTTTCTTATACTACTGAGATAATATCTGTTGTGATTTTTTTTTTTTCCTTTTTCCAAAATAAAAAACCATTGATTTATATGCCTGATTTATTTGTGTGTTAATTGCTTTGATGACTGGGTGACATTTCAGTTTGGGACAGGATTTAAGATGAGGATTGCCTTTTGAATCATAGGATGTACTATTGCGATGACGTGTGGCTGTATTGAGTTTCCTCGCAGTAAGGACTGCTTTTCCTGTTTTAGGTAGCTATAGTGCAGGCATCCAGGCTAGATGTTTACACACCCCATCAAACTCAAAAGCTATTTTCCATCCCACCCTGAAAGTACTGCGCAGCTGCATAGGTGCCATAGTCCAAGACGAACGAAAGCCTTCGTTCTGAATGGAGGAAATGCTACAGCTGTGTCTCAGTTTCCTGGAACAATGAAGGGCTTTGGCTGTCGCTAACTAGTTTTACTAACCTGGGTGTAAACAAGTTTTGTGACAAGTGACACATAGAGGAATGTTGTGTTTGGTGTATCAAAGCAAAAATACAATAAAAAGAACAACATAAAGTTAAACTAGGGCTGTCAAAATTAATTTTAAATTAAATTTTAATTTGCATCGTTTGACAGCACTAGTAATGACATTTTTAACTTAGTGCTGTCAAACGATTAAAACTTTTAATCAGATTAATCACAGGGTTGCTGTGGATTAATTTCGATTATCCATCCATCCATCCATTAACCACCGCTTATCCGAGGTCGGGTCGCGGGGGCAGCAGTCTCAGCAGGGAAACCCAG
>JAODJU010000050.1:1986638-2013601 GCA_026776725.1 Gnathonemus echidnorhynchus | reverse complement strand
AACCAACACATCCTAAAGACTTGATTTTTTTTTTCACCGCACAAATGTCAAATGTCGGAAAATTAGAGTTCCTGCACTTATTTTTTCACACTTCAAGGACTGAGTATAACTGTTAATGATGTAATTTTTACGTTAAATTTTATATTATTGTATTGTAATATTGTTTTGCTGTAATTTTACTGTAATTCCTGGTACACTAATCTTTTGTTCATTTTTTAAGTAGCACATGCAGAACTTTTGATTTTGGGTTATTTAGAAGTAACGTTAGAAGTATATCTAACTTGTAGGTACATTAGCTTAAGCGGAGCCATTATTAAGGCTCTCAATAAGCCTTAGGTTTACTGCAGCAAATCGCTGTTAATTGATTTATTTCCAATAATTTATGTTAAATAACTTGGTTGCATGCAGAAAAGTAATTAATTTGGTGAAAGAGACTGAGTTTCACGTCGAGCAGAGGTTAAAAACCTGACTCTTTCCACACGTTATTTGTGTGTGTATAATATACATAAAATGAAATGTTCCGAAAAATAGCATATATTTCATTAACACATCAGTTGGTCGTAACTTAATACAAAAGCTGCTGAAGTAGACTTCAAACTTAAGAATATATTCAGTGATATTTGTATTGAGATTATTTTGAACTTTAAGCAAAACAAATCAGACAACCCCAAAAGCACCAGTCAATTATTTACTTTAACATTATTAGTCTACAAACCAAACCAAAAACAATAAAATGACATAATACATGTGTTTAATTGCAACTTCAGTGGATCTGAATTACGTTAATTCAGTACACTAAGAATATTTCAAGAATATTAAGTTAGTCAATAGCATTACTAAAGAACTTAATGATCAGTGGTCATTGTTAACACACCACAGCACACAACAACGAAATGTGTCCTCTGCATTTAACCCATATGTGACTTTTGTGACATAGCAGGGGTGGCTAATTCAGTGCCCGGGGAGCAGTGCTTGGGGACGATACCTTGCTCAGGGTACTTCAGTGGTGACTTGCTGGTGGGGGATTCGAACCTGCAATCTTTCTATTACAAGTGCATTTCCCTAATCATCAAGCCACCACTGCCCTAAAAGACATCATTCATGACCCAGATGGGACTCGAACCCACAATCCCCAGCTCCGGAGGCTGATGCCTTATCCATTAGGCCACTGGGCCATTAGTAGTAATAAATGAATAGTGTGGGTGATTTGCTTCGCATTGTAGTAATAGTGTCTGGTTTCTCTCCTAGTTTTGACGTCCAATAAGCTTTCTAGTTCTGTTGATTAGCCCCTCCTGTTGCTTGTCCTGTGCTTCACTGATTGGTTATTTGGGTGTTGTTCTCACCTGTCCTGCATCGTGTCTTGTTAGCCTTGTGTGTATTTAAGTACCTGCTCTGTTCTCCAGTCCACATTCGAAGTGGTAGCACCCAAATATACCTGTTAACTGGTTCATTTTAAACGTGTTAAGCTGTATAAATTTGACACACTCATCCAGAGAGGTTTGACCACAATGGCGTTCCATATTTCAAACCAAACCACACAAAATAATCCATCTGGCGATGATGGTGTGATATTCACCGACTTCAGCAGTCCGCCAGTATGAAAGGAAGATTTTCAGCTATTGTGCTTATTTTCACGGTTTTACTTGCTGAGTAGAGCTACGCTGTATTCTGGCAGCACTTATCCTGAAGACATGGCGATATTTTGCAGATCCACGTCACATATCACTTCGCTGTTTTTGATTGGTGCACGGCGATGTAATTATAAATGCTCCCTTCCAGTAAATAACGGTGGAAAAGAAGGGAGTGAATCAAAATGTGGGCTCTACCAGCGCCATGGGGCGATGTCAATAATAGAACTACCAGATGTTTAACGATCGATTATTGAATTCAAACTGTTTTTAAAGCTTTTTGTCCAAAATGCTCCACTGTAAATTCAATCTGTGTGACCATGTGTCTAATACCGTCTGAGTTTGGCCAACACACAAAGCTGCACAGTAACACATCTAATTATGTGTATTAGTGTGGGGTGCCTGAATGGTCAAGGGCATACCATAAATTCACTGCTCTCAATGCACACATAGATGTGAAATTTTCATATATATAGATGCAAAACTTTAAGCGCTTTTATGCATCACGATCGACAGGGACTGGAAATTCATTGTCCATTTGAAAGGTGTGTTATCGAGTCTGTGGTAGTTTGCTGTTTTGCATCCCACGTTTCCAGGAAACACAGAAACAATGGTGTGGAACATCTAGAAGACTGTTTTCTTGGATGACCTTTAATTATAGAGTCAGGATCAGTCAGATGTTCCAGAGCCTAGCAGTTTTGATGATCCAGAAGATGTCCATTCTATTGATGAAAATCTGTTTTTGCAGAACAATACACTCTTTTTTATCTAAAACGACAGGCTAAATTATTATTGCTTGAATGTACTATTCAGACAATCATTGGTGGTTTTCAAAATGTCCATGACATTGGTCTGGAACATTTACTTAAGAAATTAAGCGATAATTATATAATGAACTCCAGACGATTCTCCTTTCTGAATTCACATCATCACAACATGCATGTGCAGGTTATCGAATTGTTATATCACTCTAATATATTACTTGTTAAATATCCATTAATTGTATCCATTGTGAATAATGTCTTTATTTTCTAAAAAAGAAGATAAAAAGCCTTTTGTGTTTTGTCTCTGACGACTAGATGATATTTCCTTTTGGAACAGGGTTAAAATTGGGGATTGCCCTTCCCATAGATGACAGTGTAATAGTCTGTCAAGTGGTCATATAGAGTTTCTTTATAGTGAACTTTACTGCCTGTCAATGCTTAGTTGATATTTTCTAACTGCAGCGAAACCTTCTGAGGTAGGCTACCTCAGGTAGCTACAGTGCCGCTGTTCATTCCAGATGTTCATGCACCATCAAATGCGACTTATCTCACCCTGAAAGTATTGTTCAGCTGCATAGGTGCCGCGTTCCAAAGCAAACCAAAATCAGTTTCTCCAGGCTGACTGAGCAGAGGAAACGCTATGGCTGTGTCCCAGCTTCCTGGAACAATGAAGGGCTTTGGCCGTTCCTAACCATTCCTAAGGTGTTGCTAACTCTACCGTTAGCGGTAAATATCAAGCTTCCTGTTGATCGTGACAAGTGGCACGTGGACATGTTTAATACACTGAAGCAGGGAGTCACAGATATACAAGAGGACAGAGCCTAGATGTTTTAGATGAGTAGGGATAACCTGCATCATTTCAATAATGAAAATGAACATTTTGTATACATTTAGATTTTATTGTATAGAAATACAGAATATTTATCATCTAATTATAAACAGTTTAAATTAATGAAATTAATGTATTGTCTTCATTATAAGTGAGTGTGTTTGCTCTTGGTCCATAAAGGCTGATTTATACTTCTGTGTAGAATCTACATCATAGGTAGCCGTGTAGCAGTCTTCCTTACACTGTAGACTGAAACCTGTAGTGACATTTCTGGTGGTTTGCGCAACAGGCTACAGCACAGGCTACGGCAGGGACACTTCTACCAACTCTGTGGATTCTACGCAGAAGAATAAATCAGCATTGATTAGTCTGCTGTGTTCCCCCACAAAATTAGCTGCTTGACTTTTTCAAACCTAATCCCATGCCTGGAAGGTGGTCTTAGACCTTTTCTGCTTGCGTGGTGCTTTGCTAGAGTGTCCCAAAACAGGCTTCCGACCGTTTATGTTCTATTCAGCCATGTGTCAGGACAGCAGCTATGGGGGGGGGGGGAGCTTATCACCTGAGTGTTTGAGGGTTCATGAGAGTGACCTGTCCCTTATTCTGGAATTTGTTTAAATTACCCAAAGTGTGTCTAAGAACCAGCAGGTGGTTGGATTCCTTTGCATCTGATGAAAGGGCTTTAGTCTTTTTTGGGATTGTATTTTGTGTTGTCTGGATCCTCTCATTCCCGCTCATTCCTGTGTCACACGGTCTGGTCTGCCTCTCACACCGTGAGACCACCGTGGACTCCAGACGATGCTTCTTTCTGATTAAAAGTCATCAAGGAAATAGCAGTTCGCCAGGCGATCACCCTTCCCAGGTCATGTGACCTTTATCGAGCTCTTTTTGTGGACACAGAGGAGGGTGACATAGGGCACCCCGATGAAGGCCCACCTCTCGCTGGGCCAGAACATGATGACGGGGCCCCGCTCGGGGGCCTCGGTGGCGGCGTCGAGATAGGCGAAGCACACGCAGCCCAGGTAGGAGGCCAGGCAGATAAGGACGTGCCTGCGAGAGACAGGGGTGTGAGACGGCAGGTCAGACATCCAGCCCTCACTGCCACTTCTGCAAGATCGTGGATGTTTCTCAATATGTGTCCCTCACTATACTTGTGTTCTCCTGTACCCGTTTTACGTCTTGTTCAATTGCCGAAGACCAGTTGCGATACAAAGAACAGAAGTACAGAGGGATAAAGTTCCCCTCATGTCATTCTTGCCCCACCCCAAGTATCAAGGATATTTTGAGTTTACAAACACGCTTTATGTCCACACACTAAATAACTGTGGCAATGCTATAGAGTCCAGCGCTCCAATAGGCAGCTAAATATCCCTGTAACGACAGGAAATCAATGTCACAGCCATGGCAGACACTCAGGGTACTTCCCCTGGTCACCTACCACACGCAGTGCAGGTACGGGAAGTTCACAGAGGACCACGTCTCGCAGAAGATCCAGTCACTGATCCAGCAGAGGATGCCCAGTGTCCACCACAGGGCAGCGATCAGCCCCAGCTTGAAGACACGTGGGTTGTCACACCTGGGGGACAGGAAGGCAGCCATTAATGTATTAATATGTAAGCTTATACGTAGGCAACGATCCGCCATTGTTCAGCAAAAGTCAATGGAGTTTGGGTTGCTTTGCAAACTGGTCTCAGCTTGGGTTATTTTGCATCAGAAGAGCCATATGGAAGAATTGTACAGGTCCTCAAAAGTAGAAACACAGCAGCACATGCCCACAGCCTTTATCAGAGCACAGCACTAAGCTAGACAGGGTTACCCAGAAAGGGACCATCCAGAAGCATGAGGCAACCGGGAAATGCAGAATGTCAGCATGGAGACATGTGACCACAGGTCACAGGGGGCATCAGCGGAGCCATTTCGAACCCTGAGATTGATGTCACTGGCTTCCTGATTCATGGGTTTGGCTGCTGGATCGTCAGAAACACACACACACACACCCCACCCCACGCACATGCTCACATCTGCAGGTTAGCGTTCAGCTCTGAGCTGCCGCGGGAAGCTGGCTGGCCGGCCGGAGGCCAAGGAAGAGCACAGGAAGCCTGCAGAGCGGAGGAGGCGAGAAAACAAGCTGTGATATGAGAATAGAGGAAGGTGGTGAAAGGGAGGACATGAGGGGAACTGAGGTAAGCCAGCAAAAACCTCAAGATCCATTTGTGGATGTATTACATAGCAGGACTAATGCTAATGTTGTTTCTAATGATGGCTAAAACAATGCTTTATGAACCATTTGCTGTATTTTCTGACCCCACTAGATGGCGCTTTCGGTTCAAAAATGGCCTAAAAACATACCCTAAAGTAATCCAAGACCACCATTCAGTGGGGTGAAAAAATACAGCAAATGGCTCATGAAGTGTCGTTTTGTCCATCACTAGTTTTTTCCCCTCAAAATACATAGATGCAGGGAGTCAAGGATGCATGATAGAAGGGAAAAGGTAATGGGACTGAATTATGGACACAACTCCCATGGGTCAACATGAGCCATTATTAATCGGCTATTCTTAGCCCTTCCTCTTCCTCCCATGTCCGCACTGATAGCCCACACTGCCACCTACCACCTGACACTCCATCTGGGTAAATGCTGTAGGGGAGTCTTCCAGGAAGCACTGCTTAACTTAAGCCAGGCCTACGACACAAGGCCTCAGCCTAGCTTCTCGCACTCAGGCTAAACATTTTCACACATTCTCAAGTGCTTCTCACATCTGTGTGAGCAGGACCCATAGGCCCTACAGACAGCAGGAATCACTGATTGAAAGTCAAGCTTGATTAGGTTAAGCACAGCTGGATATTATCCATAAATAGCTGACTAAGCAAAGCATCAGCGCTCCCTGTGGGTGAAGAGGTGTAGGAACAGCATGCCGTAGGACGCTGAGTGGGGAAGAAGAAAAACAATTCTTCCACCAGCAATTCAAGGAGGAAAGGCTTCACAGGCTGAGCCCACATCCTGAGCATTTCCTGCCTTGTTAGAGCCAGGATAGAGGTAGGGTTTCAGCCACAAGATCCCAGCTCCAGCTTGTCTGGGAGTAACTATAGCATGCTAACTGTTTTTCAGCTCCTGTGAAGACTCCCTTTGTGTCTGCTGTGATCCCCACCTCTTGAGCTCAGCAAAGAGCAGGACAGGGCAGGGTATGCCAAAGACCATCAGGGAGAAGGAGTTGATGGTGGGCTTGATGAAAGCCAGGCCGGTGGAGATCCCCGAGAGGATAGCAATGACCACTTTGAACCTTGATCTGTGGAGGAGAAGGATGCCGTGAGTCCCATAAGGAGGATATCAAAGCCAATCTGGGCGATGGTGATCACAAACTGTGAAGGATATCAGGCTTCCACACACGAAAACTGCTACAATCCCTCATGAACAAATTCGCTGGACAAGAGCAAGCATGTAACAGGTAACTCCAACACTACGACCACTGCAGAAAGTCTGACCCATTCACCATCTGCAGAGGGCCAACATTTACAATTTGGCTGTTACAGCTACCCAACCTTTTATAATAGTCTAATTTCAATTATTCCCTATACGGCATTAATCACTGGAGCTCCTGTGAATACGTTTTGAAAAACTCTATAGCTTCATTGGACTATGACATCATCAAACACTATAATCAAAAACCCAAGAGGAAGTGTCTAGTTTTGTAATTCCCTTCAGACTACAGACAATGTAAAAATGATGGATGGCAAAACATGTTTTGAAACATGTCTTGGAATTTGCACTTTAAGCAGTGATATCAAAGGTCTTGGCAGTCCTTTGGGTCCTATTCAGCTGGCAGCCAATTTCCATTCCAAGTATTATTCCGATTGAGTCAGACCTGAGGAGGGAAACATGGCAGCTTCTGCTCCCACAGTGTACTTACGTGCCAGATGTGAATGATGGGAATCATCATGCCACCCATGTGACCCATCAGGCTCGTTTTAAGTCCTATCAGGGACCATAACACCCTGTCACTATCACACCCTGCTATTAAACCTACGCCATGAATCAGCCGCTAATGACTCTCTGCAAGCATGGGGGTATGAACTGAAAAAGAAGTCGCCTTGGATGGAAGAGTGACATATCAGATGCCCCAGAAGAGCAAATTAAAAAATAATACCAATGGTCACACAAGCAACGCAGTGCTAGCGACACAATGCTAGCACCAATGATGTAGCAACATGCTATTGGCTCACCTGTCCCTGCGGAAGACCTTTGGCAAGTATCTCTTTGGGAACCACATGGCGATGCCGCACATGAGCACCCAGAGGATGGCCAGCTCATCCAGCATTTGCCCAAGGAAGCTGAGGGTCGCATGGAAATATGTTGATCCGATGCCTTTGGGTGACAGAAACCAAGCATGACTAGTTGAGCCATTAAACAGTAAGTGGTATTTTTGGTATTTTAGGCCAAGTTTCGAACAATCGGAAAAAAAAAAATAAATAAATAAAGCCTTTTCACCAAAGGAAACAAACTTTCTAATCCAAGAAGAACAAAACCAAAATGGGTACATATTCTGAAACAAGCAAAATTGAGTAACTGTTCCTACGAACACGTTAATATCTTGTGAAACAGAGGGCCGTGTGACCAAGCAGATTCTCAGAGAAATGACCCAGGCTGAGGGTCATGACTAGTGCAGTAATGCTTCCCGGAGGGTTGCTAAAAGTTTATCAACAGCATGGCGTTATCAGAGCCGCACATGCACTGCTGCACATCTGTTGAGGGGCGTCATCGGAGCCTGGTGTCCTGTGATGATCTTCCCATGACGCAGGACGTCACACAGTGAGCAAGACACCAGATCCATCATGAATGGACCAGAAGCTGACGAACCTGGGAGTTTTCTCACATGAATGAAAGTACTGCATTCCAAAAGGCGCCCAAGTCTCGCCAACTGAGGTAGTGGACGTCTCCAGTGAGAATACTACACAAACCACCAATCACCAAAAAACAGGGCAGAAGCTCATTGTTTCCCCTTTCAGAAGAGTGGCTCAAAATAGTCACCTACAGAACTTGTGCTAAGGGGGGATTTGTGGAGTTGTGAAAGAGCAAATTATAGATAAACAGCACAAGTGGCATGAGGCCAAGACAGCAGGAAACTCGGTAAAATAAACATCGTCTAGGCGGTGCTGTATTTCATTCCAGTTCCTGTCCCAGCCTCTGTCACTCTGCAATATCACGCTTTGACAGCTCAGTAACTAGGAACATGAATTTTGACCAAAGACTCTGCCCCAGTTTTGTAGAGCTTTGCTTTGGATGTCAGCGACAGGTCATGCGCAACCAGGCCGCTTCTCAAAAGTTTATACTGAATCACATTATTTTTATAAATCAACTTACCAACCACCACCAGAAGAGTCCATATTAGATATATTCCACTGTTGAAATGTGTGGCATACTGACGAAATAAGCACATTAAAATAGGTGGCAAAATAAAAAACAGTATGTTGCTGATCTGAAATGATATAAATGGCAAATTAATAAATTCAAAATCAATAAACAAAGGATTTTAGCTTAAAAATGTCAACAGTTGAAAACAGGACAAACTGGTTGGCTTGTTTTCCAGTGTTATACTGGAGTGCATGGTTGCCTAGACTGACTTTTGCAATCAGTATAGATATTTATAATTTAAAAACTACTTATAATAGAAACATTTTAAGGGACTACTGTAGATAGACTACTTACGGCAATACACTACATATCTATATACCATTTTATATATGCACCTGTAAATTAAAATTTACTCTATGTTTTATTTAGCTGGAAACTTGTAAGGTTTTAAGAGGATACCACTGGCTTAATTTGACATCCATTTTAATTTCATTAAATAATAAATGCACTTTGAATGTGCAACGAAATGCATTAAAATGAATTTAAAAACTATGTGACACCACATCGTTATATGATCAAGTATGCATATTCGAAAAGGTAAGCATACAAACCGTGTTGTAAAACTCCGCGATGCCCGAGTAAATTATGTAATTGCCCTCACACCAGTCCACTTCAGAACTGCCAGCTTGCAGGTGATCCCAAATCATCGGGCTGCTCATGTCTGTATACTTCGTACTGTGGATTTGTATTCACTGCAGTCACCAGGTCAGAAAGACAGGTGATGACCAGAGACGGCGTAAAATATAACCTAAGAGAACGTACACAACACTGGGCAGTCCGTATCGTGCTGTCAAAAGTTATTGAGCTATAGTTGCGCTGGACAGTACTCGCTCACGATCAGACTGAAAATGCTACCGCCTCTTCTGGCTCGCAGCGTGCACAGCAACGTGCTGTTTGCGCATGCGTGAGTTTTATTTGCTGAAAGAACAAAAATCAACTTTTTAAAACCTTGCATACCCCGTTTAGTAATTTTAATAAATAGATATTGATATTACCGGTATTTGTTAATAAAATGTAATTTAATTTTTTAGTTTATTGCTTTATTTAAGAATCGCCTGATTACGTTTGGAAAGACTAGGTGTATCGTAAAGTAAAGAGTGATGCGGATATGCGGCTTTTATGGGCATAAGTATAGATCTAAGGCGATCTATGTATCCAAAGGGGAAAAAAACACAAGAATCATATCTTTATGTGAAAAGCTTGCGTGCGACCTGTGATGAAGTTGCATCCTGTCCAGGGTATTCTCGACCTTGTACTCTGATCTACCTGGGATATGTTACAGCCGAAAAAATACAGTTTATATGATGGATGGATGGATGGATAGTCCCTTGGAACTATAATTTGATATTATATTTTTATTTACAAAACATTACTTGAAATTGAGATAAAGTGAGCCTTATCTCTACCACGAAAGATTATGGCATACTATATTGATTAATAATTCCAACATCATTCAAAATGTGGCTTGTAACATATATACTTTCAGTTTCGTCCCTGTTACGTTTACCTGTTGCAATATTTGTCACTCATAAAATATTAGCCTTTACCAAAAAATGGATTCTAATAATTACAGTCAAGGTTGTATAGTGTTTTAAACTCGTACTTTGTAAATAACATGAAGGAATGTAATTATAGGACGTCCCGTTCGCGAAATGAATTTCATTAATTTGAAAATCCCAGATACTAGAAGGAAGCGCTCCTGTTGGTGAAGTATCGCGATAACACAGCGCGGTGATCTGAGATCTCGGAGCGGAAGCTCGGCCTCTATTCGGCGGCGGACCCATCTGGTGCCAGTTTTTCAGCATGAAGGTGAGGGGGCAGTATATGTCTTTTACCTTATTTCACAGTACGTCTTTTTCAAAACTTAAAATGCCCGCCTCTTATCTAAGTGCACAATGTCAGCAACGTGACTGCTTTATTTGCGTAGTTATTTAGACGTTTCAAGCGGACCGATGGTGGCCGATCCTTTTTTTTGTGCAGTAGTTAGTGTGTAATCAGCCAACATGGCTGCCGCCGCTCACGGAGACATGTGAGTGGGGAATTCTGTGCGCATATTTCAAGCATTTTCAAATGTTAACTTGAACAGCAGTCGTGCATGCCTTGCATCGTAGGGCTTCCAGAATAAACTGTTCGAGGAATTGGCTAAATTTAGGCAGTTTGGTCCCGTTTGGTGGGGCGGCAGAGCCATTTGATTCATCTCTATGCCCGGAACTAGAAAACTAAACGGTAGATAAGTTTATGGATGAGCAAATGGTAATTACACTTAAGCTGAAGTGTCTTTACCTTATCTACCGGGCAGCTGGTACCGAAATGCCGGCAGGTAAATGTTCTCTCCCGGTTCCTTGTGGTATTACTGTACGGGGCCGGTTTCTGCGGTTTGATATTGATGTACCCTGACTGGTCTGTTCGGTATTTACGTGTCGGTTGTCCCTGGTTCTTCTAGCTCAACATCTCTTTCCCGGCCACCGGCTGCCAGAAGCTGATCGAGGTCGACGATGATCGTAAGCTGCGCATCTTTTACGAGAAGCGCATGGCCACGGAGGTGGCTGCCGACACTCTGGGAGACGAGTGGAAGGTGAGGTATGAAGGGATGGAGAGGTTGTTCTCTGACACTGGGGGGATGTTATCCCGGGAGGCGTAAATGAACTGTTGCTTTACACACGTGATTCTTCGTTATGCAGGTATCTCTGTCACGGGTTTTGGTTTTCACCGCCTGATGTGCTGTTGTTGGGTCCCAGGGGTACGTGGTGCGAATCAGCGGTGGCAACGACAAGCAGGGCTTCCCCATGAAACAAGGCGTGCTGACGCACGGCCGCGTGCGCCTGCTGCTCAGCAAGGGCCACTCGTGCTACCGCCCCCGCCGGACCGGCGAGCGCAAGCGCAAGTCCGTGCGCGGCTGCATCGTCGACGCCAACCTCAGCGTGCTCAACTTGGTCATCGTCAGAAAAGGTGCTTTTCGTTAACTGTCCTTTTGGTTAAAGCAGTACCTCTCAACATAATCCCCGGCTGCCTGAACAGCTCTGTACCAGGTGTTTGGTATTCTTGATCGTTTGTGCTGGGAGGGAGCAATAATCTGGACTGCGGAGGGTCCACAAGTTGGACTATTTTTTTGGGGGGTGGGGGCAGAGGGGTAGTTCACATTTCCAATATCACAGCAGGAGCAAAACACTGTAATGTACTGATCTGACCACATTCGGGGGGGTTCGCTGTGCAGTTTAGGTCGAGCAGTGTTTAAGGACCAGCGACAAATCCTTTCATGGAACATCGACTTAATTTCCCAGTTAAATGTGATGCTGTTTATAGCAATGATGCCACAACATTTAATGCTCAGCTGTTACGTTAAACTGACCCCCCGCACACGAGTAGACCCTTCCTGGCTGACCCGTAGCCTCTAAGGTGGGACAGTGTGTGCGACAGGAACCGCGGAGCATCTCACCAGATGCGACCTGACCGCTGACCCGTGGCTGGTTGAAACTGCATTGCTCCCCCAACCCCTGTCCCCGGAAGAAAGTTACTGGGACTTTATCTGTAACAGAATAAGTCTTATAGTTTTCCGAGTTTTTAAATTCTGGCTTAATCGCTGCCTTGCGTCAGTTCAAGTCCCAAGCCAAGTTCCTAAGTCGGTCCACCAGACTGAAGACACTTCAGGCTCGTGGCATCTTAAAATACAGGGTCCCTCCGTTGACCTGCAGGAGGGTCATTAGGGAGTCCTTTGCTTTTCTGTGTGTGTGTGTGCGCACCGGCTGAGCCTCTGGATGACTGCGCTTGCGTCCCAGGTGAGAAGGACATCCCCGGCCTTACCGACAGCACCGTCCCCCGACGCCTGGGCCCCAAGAGAGCGAGCAAGATCCGCAAGCTCTTCAACCTGTCCAAGGAGGACGACGTGCGGAAGTACGTGGTGAGGAGGCCCCTCACGAAGGAAGGTGAGTCGACGCGGGAAACGGCGGCATGCCGGTCACTCGCACACGAGTAGACCCTTCCTGGCTGACCCGTAGCCTCGAAGGTGGGACAGTGTGTGCGACAGGAACCGCGGAGCATCTCACCAGATGCGACCTGATCGCTGACCCGTGGCTGGTTGAAACTGCATTGCTCCCCCAAGTCTAACCCCACTTATATTTACGGGGAATTCAAACGGCACAGGCTGCCGGGACGCGCTATTGGCTGAGGAGCTGGTCTTAAATCTTGCACTGTTTCTGTGTGGATCTTTATCATTGGTTGGCTGATGTGTAAATTTAACACGAGTAGTGGTGCATATTAACCATTTTGCGGTCCAGTAACATTGTAGCATTTGGACAGTGTTTACATTGTTAGGAAACGGAAGCCTGTACTTTAAATCGTATATTATGATTATATGTTTTGGGGGAGGATAGTATTTGGTCAAATACAGGAAGCCTGCTGGTTATTTCTGTTTCTCGTCACGTTCGCTGCCTTCTGGTGGGTTTAAGTGCTCGGCCGTTTCGTCTAGGCAAGAAGCCGCGGACCAAGGCCCCCAAGATCCAGCGTCTGGTGACTCCCCGGGTGCTGCAGCACAAGCGCCAGCGCATCGCCCTGAAGAGGAAGCGCACGCTGAAGAACAAGGAGGAGGCCGCGGAATACGCCAAGCTGCTGGCCAAGAGGACCAAGGTGGGCGGGTCCCGCCGACTCGGCACCGCCGCTCGGGGGTCTGTAGTGTGGGTTAGGGTGGGGTCACCTTCTCATGGAAAAGGATGACCGGCACTGAGGCAGAGCGCCCCCATCTGGTGAGAGATAGGGACACCGATCTGCTCAGCAGTCATCTGATAATCTGATATCCCCCCCCCCCCCCGCACACGAGTAGACCCTTCCTGGCTGACCCGTAGCCTCTAAGGTGGGACAGTGTGTGCGACAGGAACCGCGGAGCTGCTCACCAGATGCGACCTGACCGCTGCACTGTGGCTGGTTGAACTGCATTGCTCCCCCAAGCTGCCCCCGCCCCCCCCTCAAAAAAAGTTACTGGGACTTTATATACAACAGGATAATTCTTCTAGTTTTCCAAGTATTCTGGGTTTTTTTTTTTTTTCCCTGCCTCGATGTTGGCAGATATTGGCATTTCTTGGGCAAGTTCTCCACCCAGTCCACTTGGTTGGAGAAATCTCTTACTAGGAGAAATGTCCCTGCTTTCAGTTTGTGTGTAGAAGCCATGCTGTTCGGCAGTGCCTGGTTAAAATGGTCTTTTGCCGATTAGAGGCTCCCTCTACTGGCAGTCAATGGTAAAGCGCTGTCTCACTTGCAGGAAGCCAAGGAGAAGAAGCAGGAGCAGATTGCCAAGCGCCGTCGACTCTCCTCTCTGCGGGCCTCCACCTCCAAGTCAGAGTCCAGCCAGAAATGAGTCTGACGGACTTTTTACTGTGTAAAAACTCCTCCATTAAAAGTGGCACTCAAACACGTTGTCCTGTCTTTGAATGTCACACCTGCGATTGTCCTGTGATCTGTGCTGTTGGTGCTCATGGGAGTTTCGTACACAAAAAATGTTCTCAGGGCAGCACGTGATGTAGTTGAGAGAAATAGCCAATCAGAGGAAGTGGGTCCAACCAATCGGGTTATATTTCTGCACCAGTCTTTTTTCTGTTCTGCCCTCAGAACTTGTTTGCATGAGAAACTCCGAGTACTCAGCTGACTGACAAGTTAGGGCTCATTAAGGTGAGTATTCTGGGTTTCCTACAGTGTGCATGTCAACAAATGAAGGATGACAGCTTCAGCTCAAAGGCCCATTTATTAGTCTGATGGCTGTATACATTTAAACATAATGAAGGACAAACGGAACACTGGACATACGGGAGGGGAGGGGCAATGCAAATTTGCGACACTTCATAGCAGGAGCGAAACACTGGAATATACAGATCTGACCACAATCGAGCAGGACGGTAAGAACTGCTTTCATCTTTAGTCACCGGCAGCCCATCCGTGAGTCACGTCAGGTCTCGGACAGGCCGGAATGTGCAATCGTGAGCATTAAAATTGGTCCAGGTCTTACCCATTGACAAGCATTAACTCCAACAGCAGCTGGTCCTTCTACAGAGCAGGTCGGGTCACTGTAAACCAAATGGACAAACTGAAGAACACTGGATGTGACGCCAGTGATTCCTGTACTGAAGCTTGACAGTCCTGCTTCTCATCCACACGCGTGCGTTTGTGGTCCCTGTTACTCTTAAGTTGATTAGTTGCTCCAAAAAATATAAAATAAAAGGTAGACGACCTTGTTAATGCATTTGGCTTAATGTGGGGGTTGGTGGCTGTTTTAAGGTCCATGAACCATGTCTTGGTTTGAACTCCCATGTTTTGCAGGAAATCTGTTTAGTGGCCCTGTTAATTCATTATTCTCCCTGCTTCTAGTTTGCTGGTACTATAAGGTGTTAACTGGTCATTTCAGGTCCTAAGCTTTACAGGCTTTTGCTAGATGCGTTCCTTACCCCCATCCCTGGAAGTTTTTTTTTGTTATATATATACCGAAACTGCGTAAAATACAAACATTAAAACACCTGAACTGTGTTAGTCGTGGAATTTCAGTAGCCACAGTCATAAATTACATCTACTACGAACAAACTTTACAAAGGTGTTTTCCCCGATTTTTTTTAATTTAAACATCTAGAAATTGAAAAGCAACCCGTTCTTTCCCGGGGGGGGGGGGACAGTTGATGTTAGCATTCCCTAATAGTAGAGCCTCTGTCCTCTGTGCTTATGAGGACATTTACAATGGGGGGGGGGGCGTTCCTCAAACTATTAATGACCATTTACACAACAGGCCCAGATCCACCCCTCACTGCAATGCCCACCCCAAGCTGAACACTGATCATAGTTCAGGGTGGGGGTGCCATGGCCTACAGGAGGAGGGAGGTATTCCCAACATTCCAGTTCCCACTTGGGTTAGACTGCACTCACAGCCTATAGACCGTGCTTCTCCCAGGCTAAGCTTAGCAGAAACCCTTTAAGCCCACGGAGGTCCGTAACATCAGACGGGTATAATGGTCCCTTTTCTCCTGGACCCCCAAGTTCACAACGCTATATACAGAGCAATATAAAAATAGCCCACATGCCTGGCCAGCCCTACTCCATCAAATAACCAGGGCCTGTGGGCCCTAGGTAGCATAAGGGCTACCCACGGCCCAGGCCCACGGCCGCTTAAGAGATTTCATCTGTAGAGATGGTCACAGGGCAAAAGGTGAGGTCCCCGAGGCAACCTTGATGGGTAAACGTGTTGGGGAGGGGGAGCACAGAGGGAAACGATCAGGAAATTCATACACACAGACATAACAGCAATTACCCAAAAGACAACGGCAGATGGCGCTCCGCTCACTTGCGACGTTCTCGCGAGTCTAAAAGCAGACCCCGTTTAACCATAAGTAGGATTAGAGAGAATAGCCCATTTTAGGAGAAAATACAGAGCTTATGCTGTGCATAACAATATACATTAAGCGTCTGAAATATAGAAACTCAGCATCACTGCCGAAGAGTGAGAGCTCGATATATTTATACAAAAATACAGATGTAATAACTTAAGGCAGGTAAGTGAGGCAGGGCAACCAAAGCCAACTGATACAATTTATGAAGTACCATCTTTGGGGGACATGGCAGATTTCCATTTTTCTTTCCCAGTCTGCCACCTTGATGCCGTGTGGGTTGGCCCGCTGCCATCCCTGCCCTAATTGGCGCCTAGCAGGGGGCGCTCTCAGATAACCAGTGAGCCAAAACACTTGAGGCACCACTGCACGCTGCTGACAGGAGGCTGGTCTATCGGGGCGAGGGCCTTCAGCTTCTCTGGGCTGAGCTCGCTGAAGGCCTTCTTGTACTCGCGGTCGAAGGCCTCTGTGTGGGCGGATGAAGATGGAGCGTCAGGAAGGGATACAACAGTCTTAAGTGTTTCTTGTCTATGGATGCGCAGAAAAAATAAAGACGAAAGCAACACTTACCAATGTCGATATACTCTGGTCCAAGAGCCACCAGTGCCAGGAATAAGATCTCCCTGTATATACTCCTGTTCGGCAACAAAGATCACTCGCATGACATCTTTCTTCATTAAAGTATAGAAGCGGCTTTTTTTGTGACAAATGACCTAGCCGAACGCTAACCTCTGTCGCTTGACCTTCGGGTGCTTCGTCACCTCCTGGATGAGCAGGTCGATAGGTGTAGACAGACTGTTGCCCTGGATGCTCCTGACGATGCTGTTCAGCAGGGACCTGGTCTCCTGGTAGTCCGTGGGGCTCAGCTGGCCCTTCATCCTCACTGCCACAGACAGAAGCCCAAACCATGGCTACAGACTGCATTCTATTGCCAGCAGACGGTGGTTAAGGAACTACGTGTTAGCTGGAGAGCGTGACTTTTCTGCTATTTGGTGAGCTGCCTTTTGAATCGACTGCAAGCAGTTGGATGCTGCTAGACTTTGAGCTCAAGGTGAGGATGAGGGGGCGAACGACCACCCTGTGGAAATGGGTGCCTCGGAGAGCTGGGATGTGCCTACAGAGACGGGCAGGTTTCAGGGACTTACGAAACATCCGCCACAGCTGGTAGAGCGGCTCAGTGGGATCCTGGTGCAGGTTGATATTGTCCCACAGAAGCTGGACATACACCTGCTTGCTGTCCTGGGACAGGGATGTCAGTGGCAGCTGTAGGGAGGCAAAGACATAGAGAACACGCCAGTCAATGAAAGAATATGGGGGAATGAATCATATTAGTACAAGAAAAAGCATTTGGAAAAAATGGGGTCTCATTCAAGTGCAGTGAGCCTCCCCTACCACCAGGGGGTGCATCAGAACCACGGAGAGACTCCTGACCTGCTCGCCGTTGTTGCAATGCTCCGAGGTTATGATCAGGCCTGGCAGGTTGCTGGGTAGGTCTAGCCGGCGAAAGTACCACACCAAGTTCCAGAAGATGATGGGGTGCTGGCTGAGGAATTTGTGTGTGTAGATGACCTGGTCCCCCTCATTCTCCAGCAGCGACTCCAGCTCTTTGCGCAGCACCAGCGGACTGAGGTAGGGCACCGATACAGGGAGTGGGTTGGGCCTTTTCTGCCCCAGTGCATCCTGGGAAGCACAGAAAACATTTACACTGCTGTTCTGTAGTGATGGCCAAATGAAGTTTCATGAACCATTTGCTATATTTTTTGACCCCACAAGATGGCGCTCTTGGTTTGCTGTGGGGCATGCTTTGAGCCCTTTTTTTCTTGAACAGAGCACCATCTAGTTGGCCACTAACTGTTCTTCTGGTATACAAAAGACATACTTGGTTTACCTCAAGCTCCTGCCTCAGCAATTGGACAAACAGATGAATTCAGGCAATTCAATGAGTTCAGTACAGATTTGGTCTGAACATTTCAAATATGTAAATACCTCCACTCTAAACATTAGTAATATCAACACCAGAGATTCAGGCCACCATGACTGGGTAAGTGGAGGACCAACGCTCACCGATGCCTCCTGAAAACTGCTAGGCAGGCTGTTGGTGGAGACCCCATGGGACGGTCGCTGGTTCAGCTCCAGGCTCTGCAGGGGTCCGCTCACACTGTTGCTGCGAGTTAGGGAGGTGCTCCTTTTCCCCTCGGGGAGATCCACACGTGTATCCTCGGACCCCAACCTGCTGGGGGAATACGTGATCATGTGACACCTCCTAGCACCTAGACCACGAGCCTTATCCTTGAAAGATCTACTCATTTTGGACTGTAGGTCACTACACTAAAACCTCTAAGGGCACTTCACCACCTTCCCTTTTCCACTGACTTCCGGTCAAGTACCAAAACCTAAAGCGCCAAACCAACTGGTATACGTTTTTGGTACTAGGTACTGGGTACTGGAGTGGGATGGGATGGAAACATTTTCTTTGTCGACTGGTTATCCAAATAGCCTGCCTATGAAACACAAAACATCCACTGCAAACTCAGAAAACAACAATAACATAAAAAAAGTTATAATACTGGATCCAAGGTTCAACTGAAACACCCAAACTTAAATTGCAATCTAGTTAGGATAACAGATACAAGATCAGGATGGCATGACAAGAATCAAAGTATTTTGTTTAATAAACTATGACAGCACGGTATTATTTTGTTGTAATAAATATTGGGATATTTATGAAGTAAAAAAGTTCAACATAAATTTCTCACAAACCCGTCTAGGCGTGATTTAAACAGCAAGGATGAAGATGTTTATGATTGTCTTGGGGAATGCATTGCAGTGCTTATGCAGAAGCAGCACAGGAGCAGATTTTTAAACATAAACTAGATAATCCTGAAGAGGAATGATCATTAAAATTGCAGAACTTGCAAAGTTAATTTTCCTAAGACAGTAAAAAAAAAAATAGCAAAACAAACTAGCTGCGCTATGATGTCTGTAGAGAATCGAAGGTAAGAAGAAGCCTGATCTTAATCTAGCTGACTAGTGATGTAAGAATTGGATGTGCATAACATGCGATGTTGGTATTAATATCTCACGTCGTCCAGTCCTACTATAGCCATTTTTCGAATTCAATAGAAAATAGTTTGGTATATCATTCAGCGTCAAAGCCAGCTTTTACGCCAGTGGAAAACCAACAGCTTGAAGTACCTTACTTTTGGTATTTTCTTGAAGTACCAAAAGTCTGGTACCTGGTGCAGTGGAAAAGCAGGCCAAGACGATACTCTCTTAGTGCCATAACCGGTTGACAATGCCTTCATTCCCAGCTGATCTAACAGTGATCTCCCTACCTCTCATGGACATCTGTGGGCTTCCCTCCCGGGTCTTCATCGAAGCTGATGAGGTCTGTAGGGTCTCTGCTGGGCTCCGTGGACAGGGAGGATGAGGGCACATTGTTGCTGCTGTTGATGCTGTCTCCTGACGTGCTGGGTTTCAGCAGAAAGCTAGGTGGGAAGTATAGGTCAAGACAGACATCAATATGAACATATTACATGGCTTTTCAGGGGTCCCTCTTCCATGAACCAGGTCAACAGGTGATTAGCATCTAGGCCGGATGTCTACCAGAGTGAAGGTCTGCCCCGTTTCTGCTGGTCAAGCTCACCTGGAGGTCCCCCGGAGGTCCCTGAACTCCACATAGAGGAGGGGCAGGAAGGTGGTCTTGCAGAAGAGACAGGTGGTGTTTAGGTTGGAGTCGTCTGCTGTCCATCCGGCCATGATCTCCTCATCATAGACCAGAGCCTCGCAGGAACGGCACTTTGAGCAGCTGGACATCAGCACCTGCCAGGGAGCAGCGTTTACCAATGAAAGACTTCACTGGACCTCATCTCAAAAACAGATGCTCTTCTAATATGTATGTCTTGCCAAAAAAAAAAAAACATTTTCCCAAGATTTGCTACCTTTTAGCATAACAAAATTTGTGCAAAGTCTTGTGCATTCATTCCTTATATAGTAATAAGAATAGTGATTTATAGCCGCCAATGGGAATCAGGGAGTTATGAAGATATGTGCAAGTCCTCCAAGCAGTAGGGGGCAGCAGTCTCACCTCAAGGGCACAGTTCTGGTAGATACTAGAGGAGCTGGCATGATGAGAAGAGCCCTGCTCTAGCTTCTCGGACTCTGAAGCCCTCACTGGTTTCCCTGGAGTCATGTCTGTGTAATTAAAGCAACACTAATTAAATATCTACATATATCATCTCACAGGTTATCCACGTCATATGGTAACATGGCACTTGTGGTCTGTGTGTTCATGGATAAGCAGAGTATTAATGGGTGCACCAATCACTCAGGTATCCATGGCAATGGATGGCCAGCTCTAGTGTATAAATGCGTGTATGCAAGGCTTACGGGCTGGGTGTGAGACTCTCGTAGTATCACTGCTACTGGTACTGCTCAGGCTGGTCCTGCTCCGAGTCAGCTCACTGGAGGTCAGGCCTGGCACAAGTGCCCTTGGGCCCAAACCAGCCCGCCCATTCTCCTCTAGCAGGTTCTCGTCCAGCCTGGCAGGGAAGCAGCCATCGCCCTGCGGATGATCATCCTAGGAGAGTGGAAGCCCTTGTCATATATTGCTTGCCATCGGTTCCCAGTAAACTTTCACTTTAGCGCACGACTTCAGCTTTCCCGACCGTCACCAGATCCACCAGCTCCAATGGACTTACCTCGTCGTCAGAGAAGTTGTAGACCGAGGATACTGCCCCCCACACTCTGCTGGCCACATTGGCGGCCTGCTTCATGCCCGACTTGAATGTGTCTAACTTGTGTGCAGAGAGCAAGCTGTCCATCTTGATGGCGGAGATGGAGTTGATCACGGAGCCCAGTGACCCATGCGGGGAGGAGCGGACTAGTGCTGACAGGGAGGATGACCGCTGGGTCTGGTTCTTGGGCTTCGCCATGAAGGTTTTTGAACGGGGAACAGTTGGGCTGCGCTTCGGAGTCCCACTGTCCGACCCGGGCTGCTTAACAGGATCAGCAGGAAGACTGGACCTCCTCTCTAGAGATTTGTTCTGCGCAGCAGTGTCTGCTGGAACCTGCTTGGCCGCCTCCTGGTGGAACTCCATACTGGAGGACTTAGTTCCCAGGGGACTCTTGAGGTTCATGTACATCTCAATCTCATCTGCCAGTCTACGTGACGCCACTGAGGCTACAGGCTCCTCGCTTCGCACGGACAGGCTCTCCTCGTTCGCTGTGGCCATTATAGACAGCGGGTCGGCGCCTTTCTCCACATCCTCCCTCTCCACCACTCGCGAGTGGGAGCTGTTCCTTTTGGAAGGGTTCCCATATTTCACTTCCTTCCTCCTCACCACCTCAGGATCCGTCTTGTCCACAGGGGTCTCCTGAGCTATATCGACTAGCGGGCCAGTTGACTCGACCAGCTCCTGGACTTCTGGAAACACGCTGTCCTCACCCGACTGCCGACTGTGGGAGTGCCTCAAGCCCTTCTCTGAAAGGTCCGTGGGTTCAGCAGGCGGCGTCTTATTCCCAGAGAGGGCAGCGGCCAGGATCTTGGCGTCGGCGCCCATTTCCGTCACCATCTGGTCCACACTCATTTCCAGGCTGCCCTTCTTGAGCAGCATGCCCGCACGGCTCTCCACGCTGAAGCTGCAGCTTCGCTCCGAGAAGGCCCGCTGCCGCTGAAGCTGGGAGCTCGCCTCCCTGGTCCCACCCCCCAGCACGAGGGCCCCGCTCACATCAGGCAGAGCCACTTCCTCACTCGGGCTTCGGAAGGTGAACAGCTTTCCTCCATCGATGCCTGGTGGACAAAGCAAGATATCAGAGAGGGGAAGTTTCGCCGGTTCGGTGACTCATCAGTATCTCTGCAGAAGGCGGCTGAAGCTGAGGGTGAATATTCAGAGGAAGTCTGTACCTTCCTGAGAACACAGTGAAAATAAATGGCATTTGAATCTCTTACCGCTGGACCCTCTTGCCAGGCTGCTGTCAAAACTCCCTGTGGACAATCTGACGATACTTGGCCCTGGCGATGGCACACCTACTGAGCTGTCATCGTTCACCACACCATCCCCCGTTCCCTCTACGGGATCCCCTGCAGGGTCATCAATACCTGGCAATTAGCCAGGCATTCAAACACAAAGCCTCAGCATAGCAACTCCACAGCGCCCTCTGCTGCCAAGACCTCCAGCTTGTAACCATCCCATCCCCTGATAGTGGTTCATCATGTTAGCATGTTCTGTTACCTGTGTGTGGGGCTTTTATTTTGCTGGGCTGCTCAGAGCAGGACAGCGGAGCAGGGAGGCCGAGAACATCCAACACTTCCTGGTGCAGCTCGTCCTTTGACCCGTATCCCTGGTCTGACTGACCACCTGCGAGGACGGAGAACAGCACAGCTATCATGAGTACCATCAAGCTGGCCGGAGCCGTCACAGGTCTCTCCAGCGTCTTTCATATAGTGAAGAAGCTGGCACCACACTGAGTGTTACGGATGTTCACTGTCTGATTTCCAAGATCCACACCAGTGTCGACAGCGCAGCATCAAGACGGAGTGAAAAGACCATCCAACTGCTTCAGTACAGAGGTGGGAATTTTACATTTTTTTTTTTTTAAACATCAGACCCTTTGCTAGATCACACACACACACACGCACGCACGCACACACACGCACGCGCACACACACACACAGCTGCCTGGTGGACTGACCCCCCAAGCCTTACATAGTACAGAGACTGCAGAGACAGACAGTCCCCCCCCCATCCACCTCTAAATCAGTGTTTACCCAACCCCATCCTCAGGGACTCCCAGACAGTCCACATCTTTGTTCAGGTTCGGCAAAAACATGGACCGTCTGGGAGGGAGCAAAAACATGGGCCGTTTGGGGGTCCCCAAGCACCGGATTGAGAAGCGCTGCTCGAGATGAAAAGGGAGATGTGGCACAATGCTAAGCCCCCACCCCCCCGCAGTCCAGCTGGCCCTTTTTATCCAACACCATGAAACACCATCAAACAGCCCATGTTCACAGAGGTTGTTTGTAAGAGCTTTGAAAAGCTACGGTGACCAAGGCCAGGAGAGACTGTTCTGAAGCAGTAACATGGCTACTTTTCACTGAAAAACAGTGAGGCTGGTTAATATTAAGCCAAGGTGAAAGCTGTGTGTCCAGGGACACAGGTGACCCCAGAGCTGAGAGCACAGACTTTAACACCCCATCTTGTCCATCCCACTCAGGAGTCTCACCCGTGCTGCTGTGGTTGTCTGTGCCATCGGGCACCACGAGGTTACGGGCAAACAGCGTGTGCTCCTCCCCGTTGACATCACTGCTGCTGTCGGCACTGCCGTGGCTGATGTGGTCCACGTCGTGCATGTCTGAACTCGCTGCCATAGCCCCAGCACAGCCTGGGGGAGAACGCAGTGATGTCATTTCCCGTTTTCACACGAAGAGCAGTCTTGTGAAAGTGCGAGCCAATATTATACAATTTTCAAGCTCCCAACCGCAATGCCCAGTGCATCCAGACCTGCTCTGCAAGTTACCTTTGGCACGTCCGGCGGCGATGGCCTGTCTGAACTGCGCCACGGCCCGCACCACGTTGCGCACCTTGGCCCACCTGAAGCGGCCGCTCCTGTTCTGGCTGGGCCAGGGCCCCTCCAGGACGGCCTAGAAGCACCGAGACGGCGGGACCTTTAACCACACTGCTACCCCGAGAAAAACCGAATGCCCCAGAACGACGGAGCACCAGAGCGAAGACAGCCGCGGGGGTAAAACCGCGAACTTCTTAGCGTCGATCTGACAAGCAATGCGACGCAGTTTGCAAGCAGACAAACAGCAATGCAGAAAATGCGACTGATGGTTATCACTTTTAACTGCCTGCCATTAGACACACGTACTGCGTGGCATTCAGTTTATGATAGAACAGTCCCCCCCAGCACTTCAACCTGACAATCCTCTAGCCCTCCACCAGGTGGCGACCCCGAGTAGAGCAGTGTACCTTGTTGTAGTATCCATATGTGATTGCGTTGGGCTCCACCCCAGCCTTCTTTATGGCCATCAGCACACGCACGGCCATGACAGGCAGAGCCCAGATCCCACAGAGCTGCATGACCACGCGGTAGCACACCTGCACGACGAGAGACTCCACCCCTTAGTACAGACCACAACTCACGATTCACAGCCAAAGCACCGGCACTGAGCCTCTCTAGGACTTGGGGGTACTCGCCTCGTCCAGGACCTCCACCTCCGTGCTCTGCATCTTCAGCAGCACGTCGTAGGCCTGCTGCATGGCGTGCAGCTTGGAGCGGGAGGCCCGCACCCCCGCCGGCAGGCAGATGAACCACAGGCTGTAGCAGTGGCTGAACAGGCACTTTGCCCACAGGGGAGGATGAGAGTAATAGCGCTTCGCCATCTTGTAGGCCAGCTTGATCTCCTGCGGTCACATTTCAACAAGCGGGCTGAGGCTGGTCGCCGAAAAAGCGATTCTGTGGCTTATGGGGTGACGTGAGCAGCACTGAGCGGATTAACGAGGTTTACACGAGGATTTCTGCACGCTACAAAGGCCCTACGACATGACACGGTAACGAAGGCAATACTTGTAAATGCTACACACACGGGGATCACCTTTGGGGGGTGGGGGGGGGGAAGTCCGAGGGGAAAAAAAAGCCTAAAAAAAAAAATGTAAAAAAAAAATCCCAGAATGTTTCTGACTACTGTTTGTTCTTCATCCACGTAATGAATAATTCAGATGTAAAGTAGTAACAACAGAGAATAATAATGACCTAATTTAGCTAAACTTTGCCAGCACACCACCTCCACACCGACTGACTAATCGTACTGACTGCTCACTTTAAATGCATTTTGGATTAGCTCTTCATCGCAAACACTTTTGTTAAACAAGTATAAACCACCATTATCCCCTAGAGGCCATCAGTCTAGCTGGCGCAAGAACACAGGGCCGTGCATATAATTCACACTGCCGCAATCCTGACAACCCCCCAGAACAAATCCGCGTTGCTTCTGCGTCCGATATCCTGTGAGGATGTTTCCCAAGTCCCTTCCTCTACGAGCCTCGCTCCAGAACAATGGCTGGCTACAAATACTGGGTCTAGATGGTGAGCTGGGGTGGGTTCCGTGCCCTGCGCCCCCCCCCCCCCACCTGCCTGGATCACCACCGCGTCCTGTCCCAATCTAACCTCTGGTTTTTCACCCTGGCCCTACAACCCAAACCAAATCACCTAGGGCTTCAGCATTTGGATCACTACTGAAGGTGAGACATGCTCCAAGGATGAAAGTTCTTTAGAGGGGATGTTTCCCTGATGTCTCAGCTAAGGAAGCTGCTCTTCTTGTTCAGCCATGGCAAACGCACCTGATAAAAGCCATGTCACCTAGTCCCCGAGATCCTGCTAGCTTTAAAGAAGGATGACGCTCCTTAAAGCAGTGTTTCCCAACCCAGGTCCTCGGGGAACCCCGGACAGTCCACGTTTCTGCTTCCTCTCAGCGCCCAGTGCACCTGTACCAGGTATTCGGTGTTCCTGATTGGCTGGGAGCTGGGAGGGAGCAATAATGTGGACTGTCCGGGGTTCCCCGAGGACCTGGGTTGGGAAACACTGCCTTAAAGGATAATGAACTGGGAGGTCAGGCAGGCAAAAACCACCAGTGCTGTGAGGGGGGGGCAGGCTACATGGTCCTGTACATGGTCCTGTACATGGTCCTGTACATGGTCCTACCTGCTTGGTCCTCTTGGACAGCAAGGCGGGACTGCTGGAGACGCTGGCACCTGCTGTCCTGCGGCTCAGTGCTGGCCGCAGCTCCTGGGGGCAGTCAAAGAGCTCCAGTCGCAGACGAGGGAAATTTTCATAGCTGGGGAGGAAGAGCAGGTGTGGGAAGCCAGCTGCCATTCTCATTATCAATCATTGCCAAGTTTACACACCCAACACAACTAATAACCCTACATATTAATCTCAGGGTAGATCTGTTTACCAGCCTCCTCAACCCCTAAGCTTCCAGAAACTGGAAGTGTCTGCAGCCCACGGCGCCCTTAAGACTCCAGGCAGCTCGGTTGCCAGGTAACTATCTGTAAATGCACACTGCTATGTCGCTGCACACGGGCTGCCGCTTGTGTGACTAACGACGGCGACGGTTTAAGGTTATCTTAAAAGAATCAGACTTAGAGGATCCCACAGACGACGTCTGGTAAACTGGCTCATGTAGCCACACCCACTAGAACTAAGTAAATGTCAGCACTGCAGTGCAGCCTGTCCAGTAAGTTCATCCACACAGCTGGCCACCAGCAAAATAGGCTGTAAAAATAACTTAGATCTATTTAAGTAACAAAGGACTGTCAGCCTTGGCCAACCTGAAGACAACCTGACATTCCAGCTGCTCCTGTCCTACATAACAGCCTTTGACACACTGTGTAGTGGCGAGATTATCATATGAGATCCGATATGGAGACTCGGCCTCAAGCAACCAGCAGAAAACTCAAGTGATAAGGCTCAAGGACTGGGAGTGTAGGTCAGCTGGCGAACGTGACTTCACAGCATGAAACACACCCTGAAACACACCCTATACCCTAGATATACCCTGGATATACCCTGGAACAGGGCCGTTAAAAGGCCAAGGCAGAGAGTGGTAGCTATTGAAAGCTGTTAGCTCTCAGGTCCATACTGCGCTTTTAGCTGGAGTGTCTGGATGCTTAGGCAGACACACTGCAGAAATGCAGTGGCCAGACCTGGCAGTGACTCATTCGGCATCCGATTTGATTTGACTCATCAGCACGATCGCAACATAGCGGCTAAGGCAATGCCGGCAGAGATGAAAGGGCAGCCACAGCAATCAGACATATGCATGAGGGTTCTGTCATCTTGGCAGCAGAACCCGAGGCAGCGGGCGTCTCTACAAACCATGTGTCTATGTTTTTACTGACCCCCCCCCCCCCCCCCCCCCCCCCCCCCCCCCCCCCCCCCCCCCCCCCCCCCCCCCCCCCCCCCGCCCCCCCCCCC
>JAODJU010000050.1:1970574-1986538 GCA_026776725.1 Gnathonemus echidnorhynchus | reverse complement strand
CTGTGTTTTTTTTTTCCCCCCCCCCCCCCCCCCAAACACTGACCTGTAGCGGGCCACTGGCTCCTCGCTCGGCGGCTCTGGGGGCATCACGAACACTGTGAGGTCACTGTTCTGAGACTCATCCATCTCTATCAGCCTGGTGTCCTCAAGAGGTTCCCCTTCCATCTGCTCACAAACACACACACACACCTCCGGTCACGGTGACATACAGATAGGAAGCCAACTGCAGAAGACCACCACACAGCTGGGCGTCACGTGATGGGACTCCACCACGCTTTGATAATCCACCCCCAGCAAGTGCTCAAGAGCCAGATCATGTGACTCCAGAGGACTGTGATGTTGAACACAGAACCAATGAAGCAAGAGATGCTGATATTACCTTGGCTCCTTTATCCGTCACTTTATCGGAGGGGAAGAGCTGGAAGATAACAAAATAAACAGGGATATCACCAGATCTTTGTGGCTGTTGATCATCTTTGTGCCAACGTTAGTCTCTAGGACTAAGACAGTTTGCAGAAAAGATTCTAATACTATACTCAGTGACAAAAAAAGTTAAGCACCCAGAAGTAATGGTCCGATTTGGATGTCATTTGGTACACGTGCAGACCAGCGATGGGTATGTAAATGATTCGATTTGCAAGGAACTGGAACTGCGGTGCCATAATCCGGAGGCATGGGCTGAGGACAAGTGACGTCGTACCATGTTCAACCATGAATCACAGTTCTGCATTAGTGTATTTAATTATTATGTGCATGAGTGGACAGTCAGGAATAGGGTTGCAAAATTCTGGGAATTTTCCCATTAATTAAATACTGCTTGTAATTGCTATGGAAAGTTTCCAAGTTGGAATATTTCCATTCTGGAAAGTTTCCAGAAATTTTCCACCCATTTGCAACCCTAGTCAGGAATGACGTTTTTAAACCGACAAAAGGCACACAAAATCGTTACACCTAATAACCAGCTCACTTTGTCAATGCAGTCATCAAAGAAGGCCAGGCCAGTGTCTTTGTCACTGACGAAGGTGCACTCCTCAATGAAGCGGATGAAGATCTGCGTTTTGGTCAGCTGGGTGTAGAACTTCTGTTGGGCGCGATCTCGGCTCTTCAGGAACCCTGGTGCGAGACACCGACGCGGACGTGGTTAGACCGTGTCTTTCGATCACATTATTCCCATGTGCTGCTGGAGACCCTGAGGCAGCTCGGTAAAAAAAAATATTTTTGGAGGAGAAGTCAATGATGCCAAGGTCTACAAAGTCGTTATCGACAGCAGAGATCTGGGAAAGGCGGCTAACGTGTTTTAGAAAGGTGGGCCGTGCTGCTCTCCTTTCCATTGTGTCCCCAAGTTCCTCTTGCGCTCCGGATCAGCTGCCTCCCGGCCCGCCGGCCCAATACACATCCTGTGTTGAAGGCCGGCATTGTGACTGCTCACCCGTTTGTTATTACTGGACCGTGCAGGTCTGAACGAGTGTGGACCTGCCATGCCCCCGATCAGCGGAATTACTTTCCCCCTTAGCGGAAAGGCCAACGCCCTCATGAGACTGGATAACACCCCCACCCCGCTGGATAAGCTAAACACAAGAAGCGCACATAGGAGACATTCGCATTTGCAGACATTTCAAAAGCAGCCCTGCAGCACCTTGCAGGTCGTACAGCGAGTCCAAGGCGGTGGCCTTCTCTGACGGCGCCTGGGTGATAGGCTTGCGGTAGGAGCGGTAGCCCTTCAGGATGGAGGCCATGAAACGCAGGAAGGCCTCCTGCACCTCCATCTCCAGGCCGGTCTTCCTCCTATGCCAGGTGAAGTCCGCCTCCATGGGGGCCATGTCCAACGACTGCTCCTCTGAGGATGTCCTGAGGACTATGCAGCCCATAGACAGAGACATAGACAGAAGACATAGACAGAAGCTGACAGTTCTGAATGACCGGGACTCATAAAGCAACCCCAATGACCCTCTGCTGGATGGGTGAATGAAATCGCTGATTCTACAGAGGCCTCAGGAGAATAACCAGCAGTAGATGAGACCCCTATCTCCCATAAACCCATGAGTGGGTGACAAAAGATCGACCGCCCCACCTGTGGTGAGCTGGTGGTGCAGACTGCCGAGGGAGTTCAGGAGGTTTTTGCTTGGCTTCTTCGGGAGGTTCTTACAGCTGTAGTTTCTCTTCTCATCAGACCTGCAGAGCAGACACAGCGCGAGTCTGAGGGACAGAGGAGATACCCAAGTACGGTGGGTAGGGTGGGGCTGGGGGCTGGGGGGGCAGCGACTTACAGGTAGATGGTGTTGGTGTCCAAGTCCACGCAGACCACGTCGGGAGGGGGCTCATTCAGATCGAAGTAGCGGGAGTCCACGCCCACAATGAAGGGGCAGGGGGCGTTGAGTACCCCCGCCAGGGACAGAGGGCATAAGGGGATGTAGGGGCACTGCCACTGCAAGGGGAAGATCATCTGCAAGGCGGCACACAAAACATAACGCCGTCACCGCAGTGTCACAAAGCCAATGTTTGCTTCCACCGTCAGCTCAGTATAAGCTGTGCATTATAAAACAGTCTGACAGGATTACGTTACTGTAACCCCCGGGCAAGACTAGGACTCGCCGGAGCCAAAACGATCCTTCCTGTAGACGTTTAATCGTAATTCATTCTCTTTTTTGCGACTTCAGTGTGGAGCGAACACAGCCAGGACTGGAAGGAAGCTTCCGGAAACGATCTTCCCGGGGGCTGACGGAGAGGGCCGGCGAACGCGGACTCACCGCCACCACCGCCTCAGCCACACCGGTCAGCACGGCCGGCCGCAGCGAGTGCAGGAGGATCTTGCTCTCCATCAGGACGAAGTGCAGCAAGGTGGCGCAGTGCTCCGCACCCAGGTTGGACAGCAGGGTGCTGAAGTCGGCTCCGCTGCAGCGGACGGAGCGGAAGGGAACAGAACCGGGTTAGAGCTGGAACAGGACAGAGCCGGGTTAGAGCTGGAACCGGACAGAGCCGGGTTAGAGCTGGAACCGGACAGAGCCCTAATCCCGGACGTCACACCGCTTCATCATTACAAACTAAAGATGCTCCATTCAAAGGACCTACACCTTTAAAAAAAATAGCAAACTACATATTAGCCCTCAAAAAAGGGGGGGGGGGTTATACAACATTCTGAGCTGACATGTGATATATGTTGACGGGCATGCAGATGTAATGGGGAAGGACAGAAGCAGGAAGAAAACATCTGCCACAGGCAAGAAACAGTGATTTAGTATACACCACAGCATACACCACATCATACACCACACCATGGAGCAACTACATTTAAGAAAACACTGGAAAAAATGGTTGCTTTTGCAGACTGACATCTTTGATGTAGGACCACATGCTTGTCTCCCTCTTGGTCTGGGTACGTGGGTAAGTTCAGAAGCTTTAGCCAGCAAAGATAAATGCGTTTATGTCGTAAAAGTATCTACAGATTTAAAAACAACCTGCATCCCCTGCAGGATCTACGCTGAGGTCCCCATGACATCCAGAGTATCGCTTTCAAAACGAAGGAGTTTCTTCTGGAAATTTCCAGACCCGGGCTGCCGCAGGGCTATCCTGCCTGTTTTTCTGCCATCTGCTGAGATTTCTGTTACCGGATTAGACAAAAGCTGCCTAACCCACCACTTAGCGTCTGACAAACTCGCTGACTATGCGCTAAAAAAGCCCTGTTGCTTCAAGGCAGGACACTTCATTCACTTGAGGCAGAAGCCCTGCAGGTAAATTTACAATTTACAAACGAAAAGTAGCCGACACCAGTCCCATGAGTCTCTGAACATGCTGCTTAACAGCTGCTTACCGAGATACCCAGCAGTATCGAATCTCAAACCCCCCCCCCCCCCCAAGCCATTTTGAGTAAACACATCTGCTTTCATTATGCTGGTTCAATCAGCCATTAACCCCCTTGCTTATTGGAGGAGTGTTTCTCAGGCGTAAATCTTTAACTGTGAAGCCCCTCCCCCCCCCCCAGAGCATGTGGCTCTGTCGGAAAGCCCCCGCACAGCCTGCACCGTGCGGGAATCCGCAATGAACGAGAAGACAAAAGCGCAAGCAGAATTACAGTAGGAGCCCATGCGGGGGTTGCGAGGTGGTTTTCAAAGACCACAGACCACACTGCTATCATGGGATCTGCCTGTTATTTCGAACTTCTTCGTGCTGGTCGGGATGCCGACTCGGCACCGAGCAAGCCGGCCGTGACAGGGAGACAGCCCCGAGGACAGCCCCGAGGACAGCCCCGAGGACAGCCCCGAGGACAGCCCCGAGGACAGCCCCGAGGACAGCCCCTCTCTGCTAATGGAGCCAGCTAATACGAGCCTGGTAAAACTGTTCATCCTCCTGGTAGCTACTGGAGGCTGCTTACACGGTGACAGGAGCTCGGGGAGGTTTTCTGAGTCAGTGCGGCTAAGCCCTGGGGGGGGGGGGGGGTGCAGAGTGGCTGCTTAACATGCCACCGAAGGGAAGGACTGCGCCACTGGGTAGAAGCATGGAGCCCTTTTCAAAGGCACCAGTGCAAACGCTGGAATAACAGACAGGCGAATTATAAAGGAGGGAAATGAGATCAACAGATTCCTCTCAGTCCAGCACAGAGAGTAAAAAGATTACTGTTAGGCTCTAATTAGACCCAGGCTGCTTCCAAAACTATAAATACCCCCAGAGGACATAGCGTACGGTCATTTGAAGGGGATAGGAAGTGTGATCTGGAAATGAAAGGGGACACTAATGACCATTTACGTGATTTTAAATAACAGGCCACTAGATCATGCGAGATGTTCTTCCTGAAAGGCAGGTGGCAGGACTCCTGCAGCGAGAACCGCGGGGAAGTAACCAGCAACAAAACAGACCTACCTCAGAGGTAAAGGCGTGCAGACTGGCTGGGAGAGGGTCAGGTTGTCGTGAGCGGAGAGCTAGAACGACAAACACAAAACACACACCGCTTGTCACTCTCTTCCGAAAAGCCGGCAGAGTACCGGAAGTTTCTGTACTGCTCCTGTCCTCCAGAGCTCGGCCGTACTTGGGAATACATTCCACAGACGTGCTGACGCAGGAGACTTATTAAATACAGGTGCGCGGATCAGGCGATCCGGGAACAGACGGACATGTCTCTGCTATAAAACGCATTCCGTGCACAATTAGCATGGAGCGCTTCTTTCAGTAATGTGTATTCTGCAGGCCGTCCGTCACCGTGAGCACACAGCGACCCACATGCACGCACAGGATCTCACCTGGACCAGGATCCGGGGCCTCTGGGGGGACGGAAAGGACACGTTGTGCATAAAGTGGGAGATGTGCCTGTTTGAAAGTGGGGGGGGGGAAGCCAATTAATAAATGATCACAAAAAAAACCCCAAAAAGTCACATGATTGGCAGTCAGAAGGCAGCACCCAAACAGGGGCTCACAGCATCACATGAGGGCAGAATAATCAAGATCTCATCAAAAGACCCGCGATGCTGAACTGAGGCGAATGTATCAACAGACTGAGTAGTATTAACGGCACCCTGGAGAGGTCTACATGCAAATTATAACCTACTCAGAATTCATGTTCTCAAACATGACTTTAACCAAACGGATTCAAGGGAATTAGACCGAGTGTCAACGTTTGACGGAGACACGGATCAAAGACGACGCGACTGGCAAACGTCAGGCAGCGGATCCAAGCGGGTCGCGGGGGGAGCGGGGCCTCACTTCTCAATGGGCAGTGGGTGTGGCCCCGAGACGGACAGCTTGTAGAGGAACATGAGGAACTTGCGGAAGGACTCAAAGAAGGGCCACCGGGACAGCAGGCAGAGGCACTTGTTGGTGTTGACCAGGCGGTTGGGGATGGGTCGCTTGTCCACCACGGAGAGCAGGCCCAGGTGGACTTTCTGCTTCTCGCTTAGCAGCTCCAGCGGGTACTGCTCATAGAACTGGATGGCAGCGCCATACATCTGCAGGGCAAACGGGCACTTAGACACAGTCTGCGCCTGTAATACTTGGTTATAGCAGCATCCAGTGCAGCTTACCCAAGCACCAGGGGCAGGCTAAACAGCTGTATTACCTAGCTTGTCTCATCCTATTCAAATCCGTTGAAGAAATAATGTCATGGAAATAAGTCCAAAACTGCTTTGCATGGCATTAAGACTAACGCTATTACTACTATCTGTGGTAGCCGAAGAGTTCAGTCTTGATCGTTTCAAGGGTCTGAGCTGTTGGGTTTTTAGCACATACCTTCTCCCCAGAGGACACTGTTAAGACAAACGTGGAGAAGATGGGCAACGGGTAGCGGATGTTGGGTTCCCAACACTCAATCCTGGCTCCCATGGGCAGGCAGAATAGGGGCACAGACTCGGACAGGGGGAAGGACTCATAATCCTCAGCCGGGTACCTGAAGATCAGGCCTGGAATGAAGCACAAGGCAGACATGCTGAGGTGCGTCTGGCAGATGACCTTCAACGACCTTCAACGTACGGCAATACTCTGCACAACAGCTCTTGACCAATCCGAAAGCTCACTGCCATGGTCGGCTCAAGGGGACACCAATGCGGAGACCAATCAAAACACTGTCACAGGAAACTAAACTAATCACGATAACGCACTGTATACTGGCACCGTGTCAACCAACAAAAGTCTGGCCAGACCTCAGAGGTTTGTCTTCATGGGCTTTTCACAACAACTCAGCCCTGATGCAGAGCAGATTGGTGAAAACTGCAAAACCGACAATAACAAATGGAAACAAACAGACTTCTGTTGACAATTTAGACAGAGAAAAGCCATTAAGCCACAAGGCGCAGAACCACACGTGACCTCAACTGAGTCAAAGTCAGGCGGACCAGACAACTATCCCAGAATTACTGAGATGTTAAGTATACAGAATAGTCTGTCCCGGGTCACTCAAAAAGACGTCTGTGCTTTACACATGATAGAAGATGAAACCTCTATACCTTCCTCATTACAGAAATAAATTCGACACAATGTCACCATGAACAGAGACCATTTCCCCAGGCAAACTAAATATAGCAGTAAGAAAAAAAATAAAATGTAGCTTGGTTTAAACCATGTTGCCTCTAGCAAGGAAGCCGTTACTGTGAATGTACCAGTCTTAATGAGACTCGCTGTGATCTTGTGTCCCATATGACTTTTAACAGAAATGTTAAAGTCAGTCCTATGGACTAATGAATAAAAATGCAAGTCTCATATTTATGGATGCATCTCAGCATAAAAGCTGGTTCATTAAAAGAAAATGATTTACATCAAGGACTTTCTGCTAGCTGGAATGAAACATCCTACAATCACCCCTTTTTGAGTCTTGCCGTACTCTGTGGCACAAGGTACTATGCTTTGTACATATGACAATCATCCTGCAAGATCTGAGGGAGAAAAGTCATCCAGCCGGAGATCAACAAACACAGCCCAAGTCTCTATGAGGCTTCCGTTTATGAGAAATTCCACCCCCCCCCCCACAACCCATATCTTACAACCAGGACATACAAGACATGGGAAACAGGCAGAACCTACCGGCTGTATAAGGTATCGAGCTGGGCGACGAGACAGACTTCTTGTAGCAGAGGAACACGCTGGAACCCCACTAGGTGTCGAAGGAGAAGCAAAGTTAAGGCACTACACAGAATCCAATCAGCACTCTCAGCCCGGCAGCTCAAGCTTCGACAAATTATCCAATCAAAAACGTCACATGTCAGACACCCCCACACCGTGCCGGCTCACCATGCCGGCGTTGAGGTTCTTGACCACCTTGCAGAAGGTGTGTGGCGGCGTTTCGCCTTTGCTGCCAATGATGATGCACACGTCGGTGACAGCCAGAGTGTTCTGCGACCGGACTGCCTTGGCTCGGCGGAAGGTCAGGAAGATGCGCTGCGAGGTGGCTGAGCTGTTGTTGACGTTGGCGCATCGGCCGTAAGGCGTGGCCTGAATGACCTCACAGCCCTGGATCAGCCTCTCCTTACCCTCGTAGAGCGCACTGAAAGATCAGGGCCACCAGGGAACAGTAAGTACCCACTACGATAGGTACGGCAAAACTGTGTGACACGCAGCTTCAGTGATGGGGTGGTATAAATGGGACCCTTCAGAATCCAGCACACGAACCACATTTTCTACATAGGCCGTCCAAAACTGGAGAACCCGCCTTCAAGTTTGGCTGCACACACCTTTACCTGCAAGTCCATGCAAGGCTATTTGACTAACTAAGCTCGACTCTCTACTGGTTTGTGATGCAACGACATGGGTAGAGTCAAGAGGCGAGTTCAACAGAAGGCACGCAGTTTCGCGCGTTTGAAACACGAGACGGCGCGGGACCGCTGCAAGGCACAAAAGCAGGTTCCCTCGAGGGCCCCCAAAGAACAAAACAAAGAACGCGGCACAGAACCGGCTTCCCAGCTGTTACTTCTCCAGATGGACGGAACGGCAGTTTAAAAACAGCTGAAAGATGTGAGTGTGTTTGCTGCCCTCGGGAGACCATGAAAAACACACAAGGCGACAGAAGATCACGGCTACAACGTGGGTGGAGCTGAAGCACAGCAAGCTTCTCACATGTGGAGCTGGACTTGTTTGTCCCACTGGGAGGACTGACTTCCTATTCCAACTGCTGGAGCCTCTGCTTTCTGAGTCACTCCCACCCTTTGAGCATGAATGCTATTTCCTATCCTTTCCTTTGCGTGCCATTGTGGTGGTTTCATTCTTGTTCGTATCTGTCAAAATGACCTCAGGGAGGGCTTAAAGGGAATGGAAACTTTATACAAGTAACAAGCAGCGGGATCTGATTTAAAGGCGCACACGCGCGCCTGCATACATACGCTCCGAGAGGAATAATGAAGATCTATTTTTGGGAAACTTCAGACTTCAGTTAAACCTCTCGACGGGGAGGCTGGTACAGTCGGGACGTCAATTTGGCTAATTGAAGTTAAAAAAATAAAAAATAAAAATCACAGAGCAAGTTTGAGTTACCAACAGGGAGGAAAAGATTCTGACAAGGGCCCATCAATGAAGATATGAAAACTCAAATATGAAAAGAGAGAAGGTTGCTACGGCTGTCAAGGTTGCTGGAGGACTGTACCATGACAGGTCATCAAGAGTGGACCTGACCAGCCCCCATGATATGGTGAGTGAGTGGTTTGTCCTACTGGCCCCCAAACCTCACTCACGCTCTTGGTAAAGAGGCCCACAGATGCAGATGGAAAGCTGGCTCCAGAGAACTGGCTTTCCACCACGAGGATGACAACAGGGTGAATAATCTCTGATGCGGTTTTTCATTCTTGATGTGCCAACAACGATTCTGCTTCTGATAAACAGTTCTCCCGCTACCAGCCCAGGGAAGGGAGGGAACCAGACGCTGCAGCAGAACTTTCCGGACCTCAGCACTCTTAAGACCAGTGGAAGCATGTAAACATAAACTCAGCATTAAGTTGTCTTCTAGAAGTTGAATGGTTGTCAGTTTAATGGAAAGCCCTACTGCTCACTACTGACAAGAAGACACTGTCCCCAGAGTCAGGTGCTGTTTTCTTGGGATGTTCTGGAATTGCAGACCTCCATGCTGGCAGATTTCCCTAGTAAATCACTGCTCCTTCTGCCAGCTTTGGCACAAAATACTCAAAACATATTCAGATTCCACACAGAGTTAGTCATTAAGTGAGAGTTAGTCATTAAGTTCTACTATACAGGAGTAAGGGTATGCCTCTTAGACAACAATAGGGGAAGGGTTGCTTTGTCAAAGTAGCAACTTCCCTAGAGCTTTAGCATGTAGGACAAAAGACAGGAGTTCCTCCTAATGATAAAGTACCCCCCTCCACCATCAATTCTCACCCAATGTCGATAAGCGGGGCTTTCTCTCGTCCTCGCTTGTAGCACAGAAATAGCTCTGGGCTTTTCAAACTCCCATGGTTGAGGTTAGCCGGCTGTCCACCTGGAGTGATCTCCACACAGGTGAAGCCCTCTGGTACCGTCTCGCCTGCCGACCGGTTGATAACGGCCAGGTCGGTGATGGGTGCCTTGGGCCCGCTGGACTTGGTCTCCGACAGATCCTGCTCAAGCGGGGTGGACTTCTCCGTCAGGCCGGCCACCACGAAGTAGTCCGTAACTCGGTGACCTTTGTCCTCGATCATGGCTGCATGTACTGTAGGATGAAGGACACAGGTAGTAGGTAACCAGGCATCAGTGACAATCAGGAGATCCTGCCGCAGAGCCTTGAGGGAAAGGTCGACACTTGAAAAGTAGATCAATGGCTTGGTTAGACATGCCGATCATGATTCAGTCAGCTTCACAAGAAGGCACTCGTGTAAGCTGCCCTTACAGAGACAGAACTTGATTAAAATTCTTTTAGCATTCTTCATTTAGAGCAATGGACACAAGAGAACAGATAAAAGCTTAAACTGATCTGAAAGACCTGAACTGAATGCTGATAGTAGCATAAGTGTTTACAGGAGAGGTAAAGCACTCAAGCTCCACTCAAAAAGCTCTCAGTTCAGCACTGGACATCAATCAAAAGGGATGACTGTCGTCACTCGAAGCATGGGAATGTAGGAAGCAGACGGCAGAGGATTACCAGCACAAACACTGACGTCGGGCCTATCTGCCCTAATGACAAAACCAGAAAGGTGAAACCTCATAAATAAGGCCGTTTCTCAGTCTCCGTCTGACACAAATCCGATAAGGCTGAACTCTGGCAGACACAGGCTGCTCCGTCCATGAGCCCTTAACAGTCTGACAGAAGGCTCTTCGCGTCAGAAGCCGGGGAATTTATGGAAATCGATTTATGGTTCTGCGCCATAAAACCCGATTGCCCTCAAGCCTCCTCAGCTGCTCTGACACGGTTTGCCGCCGACTGGCCCGCGGTCTATGCATACTCACATGAAATCTCCGAACGTGAATTACTCGGACGCCATAATAGCTGTTTACAAAAAGCCACCACCCCGGACTCACAGTAGTATTAAAAAAGATGCACTCAGCGCAAAACACTGGTTCTTTGTGTGGCAGCGTGCTGGCCGAGACATTCTGCTCGGATAGTGGGACCACAGTCTGTAATTATCACACACACACACACACACACACACACACAGAGCCTGAACAGTAAACATCACAAATGGACACATTTGAAGTCTGAAGTCAGCAGCCTTTCAAGTGGAAGCGAAAAGGGCAGGGTCATCCACAGTGTACAGGACCTACAGCAGCATGAATATATAACTGGGACAAAGGAGGCCATCGGGCAGCCATCTTGTGCTCCTGGACTGGCCAGTACACATGCACAGCTTTAGAGTTATTGTCAGTGAAAGCTAACAGACAGGTACTATGTGTAAAATGTAGCATTGCCTTCCTGAAGCCAAGCCGACGTGTTTCCCCGACTCACAGGCACCACGCTGGGCTGCCGCGTGGATCGGCTAACCCTTTGATCAGCTTGGTAAGAAAAGCCTTTAGCGTATCCTGTGTAATAAAAGGGTCTGCTTCAGGAGAAGGGGGGGGCCGTCAGAATAAGAATTATATTCACAGATCGTCCCACACAGTGACTGGGATTGAGATCTAACCCATTTTTTTTTTCCACAGAACTGAAAGGGAAGGGAAGTCGAATGTATGGTCCTTTGGACCTGCTGCGGATGACAGTCCTGCACGTTGACTGGCCACGTCAAGTGGGAGCGGACCTGAGGTCAGATGTTTCGTGGTGGCTCATCCGCCAGGACAACCTCACTCTGAAACTGAGCCTCCAATACGAGGCAAAAGGCGAGTCAAAGAGATGAGTCACGACGTGCTGACTTATAATTTGGATGCCTGATGTTTATACTTTCGTAAAAACAAATATAAATTTCTACCAGCCTCGTTTCATCTTTCAGACAAATGTAATGATATGGAACGCGTCATTATTTAATTGCTACATCTCAAATACATCTCAAATAACATTATTTGGAACTTCTTGTATTTCCATACGAAGCCTACAGTAGTTGATCAACTGAATATAGGTGATAATACCCTCATGACACACAGCTGTCGTTTGTAAACCACTTACACTTTCCAAAATTTCCCTGCTAAGTACACGTCCAAAGTATGGAAATATTTTGGGTTTACTATAAAAGGTGAGTCCCATTTTGTTTGTAAAACTTGCCGTACTGAGCAGAAATATAGTGAAGGAACCACAAACTCGAGACTGAAACTAAAGAATTTTAAACATAAGGGCATCAGTCGTGTGCCTATGCAACTGTAAACTCTCGATGACTGACATTTCTGGATTTATAAAAGACAAAGAACATTCGGTATTCTGTTGTTATAAATTTGAACAGTTGGTAATAGTTGATAACACATACAGGTCTCTGCTTTTTAATGTCCTGCAAACTGGTTGATTGTATCACGACATGGTTCGTCTTGCCCAAGGCCTGACGATACACAGCCCTACTGGCTGTCATGGAAGATTCCCATGTCCGGTAAGTCAGGGACCTTCTCCAGGTGACAGTCTGTTGTCCTGTCCAGGACCATCTGAAATTGGCCTTTGTCCTGCCATGCCCCAAAGTTCACTGCACCGTGGCTACATCTACCCAAGCCATGGTCATATAATGATCCTATGACATTTGTGACTAGCAGAAACCACGAATACAAAATGATTCTTGCTTTAACTATTTTTAAAGATGCAGATGAGGGTTGTGTGTGAGGGGGCAGACTTCCTGACAATTAATATTTGTATTCATCACTGGAAAATATAAATATGCAAATATGGCCATTCCGGCTTCTGCCGTCTGGCTTACAGTGCGAATTTCCAGACGAAGTGATCCAAATACTGAAGACGCTGGAAAAAACACAGCAAAGCCGACATTTTGCTCTGCTATTGTGCTCAGGGTTGTACATTCTTCAGGTGCATGGAAAACTACTTTGTATTACTGCTGGTCAGAAGAGCGCTGTGTCTAGTTTGAAATCTGGGTAGGTGCGGCAAAGAAGGTCTCCGCTCCAAGTCTCTAACGATCACGAGAGACCATGAGGGCTCAGGAGATGCTAACCATGTTTCACCACACTCAGGACCTCAGGCTGCATTGCTTATTGTACCCGAACGATGGTCTAACACATATGGGCAGGAAACATCAAAGATTCCACACCAGTAATTAAGAAGTTTGCAAAGATATCCACTAGGCAGCAAACAGTCCTGTTGCAAAACAGAGAGACACACTGGGTGGCATGCTTTACAAGAAAGGCGGGGGTGAAATTTGTCATGCAGAATCCGATAACCTACAGAACTGGTGTCATTCAGTTCCTTCAGTTGTGTAACTACCCCCACNNNCACCCCCACAACCAGTCTGCCCCACCCTACCCCCAAGGCTGTTTTGTATTCAGTATCGTACAAACGGCACTGCAATCGATTCCGGCTCCTCGCCTTCCAGTGGCTGCCAGTGGCTGCCAGTGGCTGAGGCTTCTGCGCTCATAACAGCGACTGGGGGCTGAAGGCTCCGTGCGTCGGTACCTCACGGCTGTAACCGTGGCAACCTTAAAATCTGATAGCTGTGGGTCATTAAACAGGCCGCCTGCTGCAGACTGGAGGAGGGCAACGCGCTACGGGAACCGTGGGAGAAGACGGCCCGGTATGGCCTGGTGAAGGCTAGGAGACAGACCGCTAATGATGTGAATCGCCATCAGAATTTCATAAGCCAGCCGGCCGCCATTACTGACAAGTCACCAGCCTGGCCTCCTAACGGACCTGCTACATTCATATTCCAGTAGAAGGCAATAATCGGCATGATGGTTATGAAAAGGTATCCCCATTACAGGAATCAGCGGACAAAAGGCAGGAGAACAAGGGGTTAAATAACCCGTGGAAGATCGGGGGGGGGGGGGGGGGAAACAACAGTGACTCAAAGAGAAGCCACTATGACTGATGGTTCAGGTGACCGTTGCTATGGCTCTGACCACAGACAAAGACACACACACACACACAGGCCTGTAGTCATATCTTTGTGGTCCATTCATTTCTATGGGCAAAACAAGTAACCAAACAAAATACAAGACTTTTGGCATTTTCAGTTCACTTTGACTGCAATCACAGGTTTTTTATAAAACTGAGTTTCCCCCTGTGGGGACCAAACAACAAAGGTCCCCACAACGTCAAAACAACAGGTTTGTGTCTCACTGTGGGGACATTTGGTGCCCACAATGTAACGTACATCTGACTCTCACACTCACACACCTGTACTGCCAGGCACTCTTAAAGGGCACAAGCCTAAAACCCATTTCGCTGCTTGGCACAGCCTGTCTCGCACGACAGCCCATTCCCCACCTCTTCCCGAGTTATAAACATACGACTCCTGACTAATTCAGGGTAAAGCACGTCTGGATGAGGCAATCATCACAGAAACGGTAAGTACGATGCAGCCAGAGCCGGACATTTCAGGTCCAGAAAGTAAAAATCCAAACCAGGATTTTGTTTCAACCAGCCAGTTGAGCATAAAGAGTCACAGTCACAGAGTACTCAGCTGGTTGGTTGAAACAAAATCCTGGTTTGGATTTTTACTTGCTGGACCTGAATTGTCCGCCTCTAGATGCAGCAAGGATTACGGTAAGACGGAGAGGTCAGAATGCAGTCTAGAAGGATTATGCCACATCATGATTAACCTGGAATTGCCCTGAGATGCATACAGTCTTGGTGTTGCTTCATTCCTCATATTCCAGCAAAGATCTGATGCTGCTTCACGGTGCCACTGCTGAATGAAACTCTTTATTATTTTTTTCCTCACTGCAACTGACCGTAATACATCTGAACTATATTAAGCAAAATCAGAACTAAAACTGGCACAATGGTGACCAAACTCCCGACTGGGTAAGAAATGAGGAACAGGGTATTCACAATAACCGGTTTTCGGAGGTGACATCAAGCTGACAAAGAGGAATCGGAAAGACTGACTTGGCTCAGCTTCACCAAGCCTGAGTCAGACCTGCGCTTCTGGGATGCAAAAACTACAGCTGGACCGAGGCTGGATCAAGCCTGGATCTAGACAAAGATGGAGGTTCACAGTCCCTGGCAGGTGGTCACTGTGAGGTCATGGGAATTTCACTTAGAACATTTTTGTGTGAGGGCAGAACAAAAAAAAATGATTGGTTCAGAGAGAGGGACAGGATAAAGAGTAGTGTGACACAAGAAGGGACTGTGCAGTAAAAGAAAAATTTATAATACGTCATGCGAAATTGGCATGAGCATATGAGAATATAATGTTGATAAAGGGCAGGCAGTGCGGTAACATGCAGTGGAGGGATAGATGCAGATCATCACTGGCAGTGAGGCGACCTGATGGCTTCATATTCAAAACCACACTATTTATACAAAAACCCGCATTCGTTTTTTTAAATATAAGGAAAGTCCAGGCCATTGGCTGAGATCTGTAAACAAAACACCCCCCCCATAAGCTTCCTGTTAAATCCTTTTGCGTCATGACAGCCCAGCCAACCACTTCCTCACGGAGGTGCTGCGACTGCCACATACTCCCCAGGAAGGGGGAAGGTCTGACTAGTTTGCCTGCGGGGGACTTTGAGAACCAGACATTCCCAGAGGTTTCCCGTTCCGCCATCGCAGAGCCCTTCCAACGAAATGGCTCCGTCAGCCAGGCACCTCAGATGGAGCCATTTGTCCCTGGAGCTCCAGACGCGTCTCTGGTATGGACCGAATCTCCAGCCGAAACCTGAGACAGCCTAGGACAGGCAGTCACAGGTATGGGTCCCGCATGGCAAAGACGTGCTCTGTTTCATTATTAAACAGCCAAACAAAGCCTTTGGCACAAGGCAGTGCCGCTGCAGTCTTCGTTTTAGCTATTCCCAAACCTCCCTTCACCCAGCACGCACGCACACATGCACGCACACATACACACATACACACACACACACACACGCACGCACGCACGCACGAACATGCAAAGAGCAATAAGAACCAAAACGACACAGGAGCGGCCAGATTCTCGGTACACGCCGAGCTGGTGATGTCACACAATACAGATCCCACGGGGGGGGGGGGGGG
>JAODJU010000050.1:1957856-1970474 GCA_026776725.1 Gnathonemus echidnorhynchus | reverse complement strand
GCATGTTAGGCAAGGTGGGGGGTTGGAGACATAGATCAGGTGTCAGACTTGGCTGCTCCTTCTACCTGCTGGCATTTTTACATTAGTGTGTGGAAGGACAGGCACGAACCAGCAGGTGGCAGGATCTGGGGAACTTGCTAGAATCTTGTAATATCATTACACAGCTAACTTGAACACCTCTAATGAGCTACAGCGTTACGCACCCATTTAAAAAATTAACACAAGCAAACAACCTGTACATTTGTAGTCCGAGTACAAAGATAAAAACACAATAATAATCTGTCAAAACATTGAAATGAAGTTCAACGGTAGTTCATTGGTTAAAGACATGAACTTCTAACCCAGGGATTTACAGTTACAAGTCCCATGAGCTGTCAGAAAATCTGCAGTGAATCGGGTGGATAATTTTCCACTTCATTAAAGACTGTAAAATTGCTTTCGATGATAGGATCAAGTAAATATGAAGGATTTAAAACGCAAAACGAAGACAGCTTAAGTTTACTCTGCTTTCAAGGCGAGTCACACTCCAAGCAGACGCAACTATTAGTTGCACATTTAGTTGCACATCTCTTGCCCCGTCTTCCACCGGTCAGCAACCTGAACTGACCACCATCTTCAATGAGAAACTCAGTCCCTAAGAAACTGAACAACAACAGTACTTGCATACTGTGAATGGGAGTTTTTTTTTGCCGTCGTATGAGGTTAGACTCCTGCCAGTACTGACGGTGAAAACAACGTCAGTTACATTCCCGCCCAAGCACCACTTACTAATTACTCTGATAAACCCCAAACTGATGCAGTGTGTTGGGGAACAATGCACAAATGCACCTGACAGAACATCGCAAAACAATTCAGTTTCATTTCTGCAAGGCAGCGAGTCAATGTCCGGCGATTTGAAATGTTAACGCGATACAATACGAATCTATTCAAATATCAATCACATGGTCAATATTTTCAATATAGTGAAACATAAGCTGATTTTAGTGGAATTAATTTTGATTCAAAAAGACATAATAAACGTTACATTTTTTTATGTTAACTGAATACTGAAAAAAACCACACGTTTCAAAAAAATGTACGCACAAGAAACATTCCATCTTGTGTTTGTACTTGAATAAAAAATATACTCTGAAAACAAAGGTGTACTAAACTACATAACATATACTGTAATGTACTGGTCTCTGCTCTCTACTAAGGTGAGTCTCGACTGCTTTGTGTGTGAGATTATTTCATTGATGTTTTTTTTTTGGTGTTTTAGTGCATCATCATGGTTTAATGATATGAATCAATTTGTACACCGAGTCGATTAAATCGTACTATAGCCTTAACAATCAACATATCGATTAGAATCGATGAATCGTTACACCCATAATAGCAACAACATTACAACAACATACATACCAAGCGGACGTCTGTTTTTATATACTACATGGAAACATAATCTCTTACGCTATGAGGCAATACTCCATCCTGTTTCTGACGTGGGAACAGAATGTGACAGCCCTGGGTCAACAAACCGAATCACGTAGCATCTGATAGGAGATGAGGGTAAACAAATAAATCACCAGTGCCTGCACATCCAGCGCGTTATTTACTGCGACGGCCCCGGCGGTAAGCAGAACCGCATTCGCCATTAGCAGGGAGAGAGCGACGGGAGGCTTAGTGGCCGTTCGAGCCAGGCAGCTGCCGTAAGCGGCCCAGCCACCACCGCCTGAAAGGGCATGAGGCTGAGAGCTGTGTCTTACCCATCATAGGCTACTCTATAAAAGCAGGAAATGAGTCACACGTGCCATGAATGAGCTGCGATTTTCAAGACAAGATGTTAACATCGCAAACCTCTTCCCAAGAGGACACACGTGATATGGGTGCCAATTCTGGGCCTGGGCGTTGCATTTTTAATGGACAGCTCACCTCAGGTTAATATCAGTTACTTATAAGCCTCTCTTCTCACCAGCCCATAACGGCACGAGGCTTCACCTCACAGGGTCCGCTCGTGACGTCTGCGATCTGCCCCCCCCCCATCTCGGGTGCGAGGCCCTACTCCCTGTACCATTCTGCGGGCCTGACCAGAAGGAGACCGTTCTGGAAATGCCACCAGGAAGAGCCTCAAATGTCACGGTGGCGACAATCGCATTATGCGATCTGGCACAGCGAGCTCGCCAATCGCCGCGATTAACTTTCTCGGTTAAAGAGGTCGCTGACAGGCTATTAGAAGCCTGATGGACGAGGGTGTAGCGGAAGGATGATGGGCAGCTGGAGAAAATCAGTACTACACGTGTAGCTGGTCACTGTAAATAATAAAAAAAAAAAACACATAACAGGCATCAATATAGCTGGATGTTGAACTGAAAGTACTGCACAATAAGGTAGAAGCACATCACACACACATTCTCATATAGATTAAAAAATATATTATTATTATTATTATTATTATTATAATACATTTGCCAGTGGCAGGTGATGGAGCTGTATAGTGATCAGCCACATGCCGTATGGAAAGTTGCGTAAATTCTCACCACATGACAACAGCTGAATGGCACTCGACACACCAGTAATAACTGGACACCACACAGGAATCCCCTAACACTGAACAGCCCAGCAGACCCAGGAATAAACATGAACCCTTCTTCTGTGTTCAGGTTCCGTCTACTGCCCTGCCTTAACGAGGGCAAGGCTGCGTATCAGTGCCGGACCTCTTCCTAGGGACGATCAGGGCACGCGTCTTCAGAACGGATGCCTGCCCTCAGACAATCCACCGCGCGTCACAGCACAATGTTTCTCTACAGCGCGAGATATTGCAAAATAAAATTTCGACGAATAAAGTACGGGATTACTGGGGTGAAGGGCGCATGCAGAGCGAAATTAAACAGAGACTAAGATTGAATACCGTCCAATGGTGTGGATGTCCACCCAAGATACTGAACTGGTCATAAACTACCAGCAGCCAAAACCATGACACTCTCTCATTCTCTAGTCATACGACACAGGCCTGTCATTTGCAGCAGCCTAACCTACTGTGAGCTTCCTTGACCCTGGGGTGGGGGGGGTGTTAAAGTACTGTAGTACTGTTTAAGTGGTGCAGTGACACAAAGCTCTGTCAAGACCGTGTCCTCTTGTCTGCTCCTGGACGACCGCGCATGACTGGCAAAGGCTCATCGTACAGACCAACAAATCGTTCGGCCCCCAAATAACATGCTTACCAATGCTGGTTTAGGTTTTACTTCCTGGAAAACAGAAAAAGCATGTGCATACCAGTCAAAACCAGTATATGGCCGCGGCTGAACGGCAGTTTCAAGACCGGGATGTGAGAATGACCGGTGCCAGTGCTGATCCACAGAGGGCCAACCAGGCGAATACAGGTAACCGAAAACCGCGCATTTGCTATGGTTACGGCGACACCTGCATCACGCGAACACGAGGCCTCAACGAATCAGAGAGACCAACACACCTCAGCATCAGATGTCCCAGAACAGCACAGCATTCTGGGATATCTGCTACAGGGATGTTGCAACGCACTAGGTCAGGGGTCTCAAACTCCAGTCCTGGGGGGCCGCAGCCCTGTGTAGCTTTGTTCTTTCCACCACAAATGATTCAGCTCAAGAGCTGTGTGGTAATTAGCACAAGAAGTTGAATCAGGTGTGTTAAATGAGGGTGAACCAAAAACTTGTAGGGCTCCGGCCCCCCAGGACTGGAGTTTGAGACCCCTGCACTAGGTGTTACCACCAGGGCACAATTCACACACTGCATCGCCAAAGATGGGTGAAAAGACAGGTTCTGCTCTTCAGGGACTGGGGCTGTGATGATGACAAGTGAGATAATTCATGACAGGTAATGGAAAACAGAAAAGCAATGTATAAGAATAATTCCACACAAGTACAAAAACTCCAAACCAAGGGTCACATTTAACAACACCCTCCAATTACGCATCCCAAAAAGTACCCGGGTGTTTCTGGACGCTCTGAAATTATGAATAAACAGGTACATGGCACCTTAAAATCATCACGGTATGAGATTCAGAAAATAACTAGCACCACCCTCGTCCCCTGCCTCTACGTCGGGTGCAACTGATGGGCAGGGGGCGGGGCACTGGAGAGGAGAGTATGACGGGACATTGCGTTGGACTGAGATGTAACCCGACAAACTCGATGCTTTCGGCAGTCAAGATAGCTTCGATCATCCACCCGGAACACGACTGCATTACTTTCTTAATCCATATTTAAAGACTTATCTGTAAAAATGCCGCAACAGATGCAGGAGGGAAGCCTGATCACGAAGGGTTAACAATCCCAAAGTTTGAGTCATGTGTAAATATTGAACTTTCCTTCCTGACAACTTATTCATGTTGCAGGGTTTTTTCTCATTCTGAAAGCAAATACCGCGCAATATAATGGTAGCCCGTACCCGCGTCCATTCGAGCTTTTAGATAAATCCTATTCTTCACATCGAGGGTTTAAATGATGCATTATACTCTCCATGGAGGGTAATAAGTGCATTTATCTTTCATCCGAGTCGAATGGGTCGTGAAACTCTACCCCCAGCCCTTTGAAACCTGCACGACAATGCATGCCCAGCTCTTCATATAACCACCGAAATCCGTCTGCCAAAGTGACTGTTTCCCGCTAAGGATCCACCCGAAGTGTGACACGACATTGCACGCATTATATATTGTTATAATAAACGGTGATACATTATGGAGTGCTACGGTGTAGCCAGCGTACCGGATCGCGGTGGATCCCTTCCGATCGAGCCCACGAATGACGCTCCTTTACTTTCCACCAAGTATAAGACGAATCGAGCTCCAGACCCGAGAGTCAATTACTGTAATTAACTGAAATACCGAATAAAAATAAATTAGGGAGCACTTACCAGCTGTTTACAGCACTGAGGGAGACGCTGACATGAAGACAACTTCCAGCTCTCGTTAGCGAGAGAGAGGGATATATTCCGCCCTGACGCAGATAATAAAAGCCGGGCTCGGAGCGCACGGATATGGCCACGCAGTTATTTCTTAAATTGATCTTTCCTTCCTTCCGGATGACGGCCGTAAAGTTTGTTCTCCACTTGTTTGCTGCCCGCTCTCGCCTTTCAGCGGCGACGCGGCGCCATGTTTCTGTTTTCTTACTTTTGTCGGCTGCGGAGGTCCGCTGCTGGAGGCGGACTGGATCCGCCCATATAGGTACAGCGACTGGGGCGAGAAAACACAATTTCCGGCTCTTTCGTCAGGCCGGTCCGCTCGGCGCTTTGAGCCGGAGACGCCGTCGCCGCCGCCGGTAGCAACAGGTGTCTGGGGTCCGGAGCGGGGAGGGTCCGCATTTTCACCGTTTTTCCCGGGACGAGTGTCTGTGCGGCGGCTTTGCGGCTCCGCTCGTTAATCCGCCCGCATGGCTCTGCCGCGGCGGCCAGTACAGCGTCTAAAATGTCACATAAAACGATTTAGTGTGTGTATATATGAACAAAAATATAAATAAAATATATTAATATATATGAAAAATTGTGCAGTACGAAATGGTTCTGTAACTAATATTAGGTCAAAGGGAACTATCAAAAAAGGAACTGTATTTGTTTATTACAGTTTTTATTTCTTTTTCGAAAGACAGTGTCTTCTTTCAAAAAGAAAATAAAAGCAGTGACCGCAAAACTACTCACAGTACGATATTCGCACATGGACGCTTTTACTTTATGAATCCGGGTTTTGTGTTTCATTTTATCTTATCACTCGTGACAGAATTAAGGGTGTCGCTGCAGATCTTCACCATAATATTGCGCATCTGAGAAGTCTACACTCAAACTGATGAAATCCATTTTATGACCTAATCTCTCCAAATGTGTCCGTAGACGTATCAAAGGAAAACACGGGAAATATTGCAATTACATTTTTTGCTTAAGTATGTAATTGCTTTATTAGCCAGCACTCTCTTCGTTAGGCCTATAGTGATTATATCTGTCTGGGCTGGACTGGTACTCGGGCATTCCGGACATTTTCTCGGTGGACAGTGGGATGTTTATAGTGGGGGAACCCCAAAGTCCAGGGCTTGTTTTAATTCCTAGTCCAACCCAGGCTAATTTTACTACTGCATGCGTTTATTTGGCCGCCTAATCCAAATGATGTCTACAGCTTATTCATCGGAACATGAAAATTTGAATGCGTCTACAGCGACGTGTTATATTGAAGGATTATATAGGAGGCGTTACATTGTTATAACTGCATATTAACCGCAGTTTATCTTATAATATAATCATACGGAGGTGTCACAAGAAAAAAGAACACCATAGGAAGTGACTTTTCGTTAGTCAGTCACACACTGACATCAAAAATGTTAGCGCCCCCTACTGAGAGCGCCCCGACATTATTTTTTTTAGTTTTTTTTTTTTTTGCATGTCTATGACAAATCTGACATTTTAAGAAGTTTCCATTACCTTTGCAAATGTCAAATGTCCAGATCTTTTCAAAAGCCTGACGTAATGAAAAATAGTTTTGCCAGAGTAAAATTTACAAAGTCAAATTTACAGATTATATTGCTGAATTTATGTCACAAATCTTAATGTTTTATGAATTTTTCATGTGCTGTTTCTTCAGATCGCGCTACTGCAGTATCTAATGTTTCTACTTTAGAGTCATTTTCAGTAGAGAGGTATGTGAGGAATCAGTGTGTAAGGAGCACGCACTGATTACAGTGTGTAAGGAGCGTGCACTGATTACAGTGTGTAAGGAGCACGCACTGATTACAGTGTGTAAGGAGTACGCACTGATTACAGTGTGTAAGGAGCATGCACTGATTACAGTGTGTAAGGAGTACGCACTGATTACAGTGTGTTGCTGCACCCACCACACGACAAACCACCTCAGGGATGAGAACCTGAGTGCAGCCATGCAGTGGGTGATACCTCAGCACCACACTAGTTCAAATGGACCAGTGTGAGTTTTTTCCAGTGGCTGGAGCACCAATCCTGCCACCAACCCCCAAGTTATTCCCTGTAAGTTGGAGGACCTGCTTGCAGGACTGGATGTAGATTAATGTCATAACCAGGATGAAGCAATTGCAGGTTAAGGGCCTTGCTCAAGGACCCAGTGGAGTAGGAACACTCTGGGCATTCACAGGATTTGAACCAGCAACCTTCCAGTTGCTGGCACAGATCCCTAGCCTCAGATCCGCCACTCTGTCGTCCATCATTTTCAGTGATTTATTAAAAACAAAAAACCCACCTCTATATATTACAATCCTGTGAAGGAATTATTGGCCTATATTGACAAAAAATGCATCTGCCAAATAAATAGAAATGCAAAAGTAAATAAATATTTTCGCAATTTAATGGCACAGAGTGGAGATTCTTCTCAAATCCAGTTATCGCGCCTTGTAATGTTCTTAGATTTATGAAAGAGCGACGCGAAGAATGAACTAGTAAATTAATATCATTCATCACTTCTCATTAAGTGGATTTTCCAGTTATTCTTTTAGTCATCTGATGCATATTCCTGGAAACCCTGGATATAAAGTCAGACACACCCAGCGTGGGGCTGCAGGGCAGTCACACGCTTTCACAGACGCGGGGGGGTCTCCGATTTACCTCAGCCGAGCGCTTTTGGACTGTGGGGAGATGGGAGTCCCAGGAGGAAACCCCCGGAAGCGTTGCGTGCACCCAGTCAGGGGCTGTGGTCGGATATATCGATCACAAAGACATGAGACCGTACACCTTGACCGAAGCAGTACCACAGCAAAACAAAATGTATTTCATGAGAGGATGAAAGTGTTTTAGAAGCTCGCCCATTAGAGGGAATTTATCATTTCCCTCTCGTTCGGGATTGGAGTGTTTTCTGAGAGGAGCCTCAGTTTTTTTTATATACGCATATAATCACAGGATTACAATAGCGGTTACTGTGCAGAATGAGAATTAGGCAGGGGAATCACTGAAGATATCTAAAGGCACAAATCAGGAACTATGGCTTTACACTGATTTCAGCTTTTTTGCTGTATCGTTAAAAAAAATGCACGTAGCAATTTCCCCGGATAAGTACCGAGAGGTACAGTAAAACAGAAGTGAAACTGAGTCATGGAGTCTGAGGTCAAGCTAGGATGACTTTGACACTAGTTAGCGTCATGCGTGTACATTCTCATACTGTCCGTTTCTGGGAAGGTTTAAGATAAGGAATCAATGGTTCACATGCGTAAATATTGGGGATCTTATTAGGAGTATTCACAGGAACACCCATCATCTTTGGTGTACCGAAACATACTGTAAACACCACGCTCCAGACAATAATAGTCGTTAAACTAGTTCACGTTCTTAGAATAGATGTTGACATAACTTCCAATTTTCCAGTGAAGGTACAATCAGTTTTTTGGCTTGGTGGTCATACATAGGCTCACGTTCTTGGAATTACGGGTAATCAAAAGTATAGATATGCCAAGCTGCCTCCATTGGAGAGTGATGGTGACCTGGCCACCTCACCTAAACACGATAGAGATGGTTTTGGAGGAGTTTCCCCAGAGAGTGAAGGAAAAGTGGTCAATGAGAGCTCAACGTATATGTAGGACCTCCATCGGGACAGCAGAGAAAACATCCCAGGAGGCCACCTCATGAAACTGGCATGGAGGAGAATGTAAGGTCAGCCAGTCCCTGGAGCAATTTGGGGTTAAGGGTCTTGCTCAAGTGCCCAATGGTGGGATCACTCTGCCGACCCAAGGATTTGATCAGACAACAGTCCCAACCCACAGAGCTGCCCCCATCCCCAACAAATAATTTTTTAAATACTTGTCAGTGCATAATTCCCTATGTCTTTGTAATTATTATAAAATGTTAGTACAAGTAAACCTATGGGTAGGTGCATGCAAACTGGCACTGTTTCCTGTCTGAAAATATGTTTGATTAATCAAAGAGCATAATTCTCACATTTCAGAAAGGGGCAGGTGCAGTGCCTCGCAAAAGTATTCACCCCCCTTGGTATTCTATCGATCTTGTTCCCTTACAACCCGGAATTTAAATGGATTTTCAATTTGATTTTAAGTAATGGACCTACAAAAAAAAAAACTAATTAATGAATTTAAAAGGGAAAAAAACTTGTTTTAAATAATTCTAAAAATATATAAAACTGAAAAGTGATGCGTGCATGTTTTCACCCCCTTTGCTTTGAAGCCCCAACCACTATCTTCAAAAGCCACTTAATTAGTTAAATAAGTTAAATTAGTTAAATAAGATCCACCTGTGAGCAATTGAAGACCAAGGAACTCTCCACACAGGTCAGAGAGAAAGTTGCAGAGAAGTACAGATCAGGCTTGGGTTACTATAAAATATCCCAAACCCTGAACATCCCAAGCAGCACCATTAAATCCATTATTAGAACATGGAAAGATTGGCACCACAGCAAACCTGCCAAAAGAGGGTCGTCCACCAAAACTCACAGACCGGGAAAGGTCATTGCTTACCAAAATAAAGGCAGACCGTTTGAAATTTGCCAAAAGGTGTATTGGAAACTCCCCAAACGTGGAAGAAGGTGCTGTGGTCAGATGAGACAAAAATAGAACCTTTTGGCCATCAAGGACAACGCTACGTCTGTTGCAAACGTAGCACCTCATTATGCAGAGAACACCGTACCCACAGTGAAGCATGATAGGGGTGGCATCAGGTCCCCATGTTCTTCCATCGACAGGGACTGGGAAACTGCTCAGAATTGAAGGAAAGATGGATGCCACAAAATAGAGGGATTGAGGGAAATCCAGAGATGAGACTGGAATGGAGATTCACCTTCCAGCAGGCCGATTACCCTAAACACACCTCTGAAGCAACACTCCAGTGGCTTAAAGAGAAACAGGTGTCCTGGAATGGCCCAGTCAAAGCCCAGAGCTCAATCCAGTTCAGAATCTCGGGTATGGTTTAAAGAATGCCGTACACAAGCGGCACCTATCCAACTTGGAGCTGGAGCAGTTTTGCCATGAAGAATGGGCAGAAATACCAGTGTCTAGGTGTCCCAAGCTTGTGGGGATGTACCCAGAGAGACTTGTCACTAATTGCCACAAAAGGTGGCTGTACGAGCTTTGTTTGACTCTATGAGGGGGTGAATAGTTATGCACATTCATGTCCTTTGTCATGTTTCACAGTAAAAAAAAAAAAAATTTGCATCTGCAAAGTGGTAATTGTGTTGTGTAAATGAAACCATACCACCCCCCCCCCCAAATTTCCTTTTAAATTCCAGGTTGTAAGGGAACAAGAGAATACCAAGGGGGGGTGAATACTTTTGCAAGGCACTGTAGGCCCAAACAATTCCAAGCAGACACCCAGAAACTCGGCAAGTAGTCTGAAACGCCGTCTCTCTCCATGGTTGCTGCAGGCCTACATTCACACCACCAGGTGGAGCCAAAGCACAAGCCTGGAATTAAAACTACTTTTTGTATGAACTGAATCTGGCACACGAGTTTAAAACCAGTGAAGACCCCTACAATTTGTGGATGTGAAAGTAAATTAAGATGCACTGCATGATTACGCAAACAATTTCCAACATGAAATGAATGAAATCTGAAAATGTCAAATTGCTTTTCATTTATTTCGAGTACAAATTCCAGTAATTATTCTAAATGCATGATACACCCTTGCCAAAATTCTTTTTGCATTTCAACCATTGAAGAAAACTAAGCTAGAGGTGAGGACCCACAGGATTGTGCCCTCCACCTGAAGTCTACATTAAGGGTGCATTTCACAGTGCAAAGGGTACATTTCCAGCCCTTCGATCATTTCAACCTTCTTGTCTGCCCATCATACAGATGAAAGCCTAGTACTTGTCCAATGGCCCTTTGGGGTTGTTCGGTCTGGTCAGAAAATTCTCCACGGACATAGGCCTTCCATAAGCTGTTGCAGACCTCAGAGGCAGACACGGCCACAGCCAGAACCTGTATCTGAACATTCTGCTGGAAGCCTTGTAGACTGGAGACAACGGTCAGGCACAGGGTTTGCAGCTGGTTGGTGAGCCCACTGGAGGTGATCACAGTATGCAATTCCATCTGCTCATGAGAAACGCTGGATGAAACCAAAACTCAGAGCTACAGAGTCGATTCTTGGGAACCCCTGACCTTAACATCCTGCTCCCCATCAGGGGTACGATCAGCCCTGTGATGCACCTTGGTGGAGATCGAGGGCAGACAGACATAATGGCCAGGCTTTTTGCTGGCAGAGTTAGAGACTTCCCCTGGAGGTAAAAAAAAAAAATTACAAATGCATATTCAGACCTCCTCTTGAGCTCTCGGTGAAAGATTTACTTGTAGAAATTCTGCATCTACCCCACTGCAATTAGAATCAGGAACATAAGTGGGAACAAAGTGCCTGTGCAAAGCAGCATTCTTTACAAGGAAAGACAGGCTTAGCGCTAGTGCAAGGAAAGACAGGCTTACTCACGCTTGCTATTAATTCTGGTTTCTGTCCAAGTTAGACACTAAGGAAAACTTTTGCGAACCAATAGCCATTCCAATTTGGCTTCTATTGTCTTGGTATGCCTTCCGGGGTAACTGGGGCTGAATACCATAGCAAATCTGCACATTAGGCTGAATTCCTAATATACAGCAACTCCGAAACTAAAAAAAAAAAAAAAAAAAAAAAAGGCATCCTGCCCTCACCAGAATCCTCTGCCGTAGTGGGGCACAGGGCTGCCGCCGTCTCATGGACTGTCGGGGACGTCTTCATGGCGGCGTTCAGGAGCTGGGCTGCACGGCCGAAGCCGCCATCCAGCACGGACTTGGTCATGACCACAGCCTCCCGCAACACCACACCAGCCCTATCCTTAACTACCATCACCGCGTCCTTAGCCATGTGTATCATCACTGCCCTTGCATTTTTGGCTGTGGTCAGGACACTGTCAGGCCTGGACACCACCTGGAAACAGTGTATACTATATGGTCCTTTGCAGAAGTGGGAGACTAACCACAAACAAAAAGGATTAAAAGGAGGCTGGTCTCATGACCTTCACATTACTCTGGTTTTGAATAATATTCCCATTGCCATAATGACACTCAGGAAGACAACTCAAAGGCGACATATAGCCAAGGACAATGGTTCAAACCTGGGCCAAGTTCTGCTGGAGGATCGGGAAAGCCTCCTCAGTCTTATCCAGGTATTTACACATCAGCTGATTTGCGCCAGCAACTGCAAAATGAAGCAGTACATACATTACTCTCCAGCATGCTTCCAAGCACCACGCTTTGGAAATTTCATGCAAACAGCATCTGAAGACCACCGTTCTTACTTTGAGGTTGAAACTTGACAATGATGGGCGCGGCGCCAGTAATGGCCACGGAGGCGATGGTCTTCACTCCAGTCTCTGCCGCCTCACAGAACGGCTTGACGCGAGGGTGACTTTCCTTCAGGTTGCCGTACACAAGAGACACCAAGTAACAGGTGGAGCTGACCAGGGGGAGGTCCAGCAACCTCTCCACTGCATTCTGTGAAGAAACACCAACAGAGAACCACAACACAGGGCTACAAACATTCCTGGTCTTAGAGGAATGTCTTATGAGGAGAGGTTAGCTGAGCTGAAGCCGTTTAGCCTTGAGCAAAGGAGGACTAAGGGGGGACATGATCCAGGTCTATAAGATTCTAACGGGTCTGGATGCTGTTCAGCCAAATGGCTATTTCAAT
>JAODJU010000050.1:1924742-1950282 GCA_026776725.1 Gnathonemus echidnorhynchus | reverse complement strand
CCAGTCATTTGTCTCCTAATATTTGTCACTTAAACTGCAACATTTAAAGCCATGCAAAAATACATTTAAAGTAATTGTAAATATTACTGCAGTTTCACTGCACTCCGTACACACTGATAACAGAAACTGGGAATGCGAAATTACTGCATTTTCCACTTCATCGAAATACTTGATTATTTCAGCGTAGACGCACCATTTAGGAAAAGTCAGACGAGTGATGCCGTGGAGCATGCAAATTGTGTTCTGGTTCTCTGAAGGATGCGGAGCTGAATTATGTCTGTGTGTACCGATGCGCAGCCTTTGGGGTGGGGAGTTACAGGTTCGAGTATTTGGCGAGTAGTCCAATACTTGAATGAACCGAGCTATACCCATATGCAAATAAAATATAAAAAGTTCAACTATACGATTCGCTTTAAATAAAGTGTGTACAAATCATCTATCTTCCCACGTGATTTTTCTTATTGAGGGTCACCGTGGGTATTAAAACAGTCTAAATGAAAACAATAATAAGTTTTAATAATGTAATCATACAATAATGTCCCGACAACGAAACCTTGTCATGGCGATTATGGATTCATCTTGTAATGAAATTGTGCAGTAACATATAGATCCTCGGTGTGGCGCTGTGAAATTTATAGCGACTACCTAATGCTGCCATATACTCTTTTGTTTTGTCGCGATTGGCTGCGTTCACGGCTGACGTCAGATCAGTTTGCGGCTCGGATGTTGACAGTGTTACGGCAGCTCAATGGCCGCGTCCTGTGTTTGGAAGTGCTGCGACCAGGAGAGGGAACATGCGGCCTGTAACAGTGCCGTAGTTGGTAATTACAGTTTGTTTTATAAATTTTTGCAATCTGTAGACTGGAAAGTGTGTTTCACAATTATATGTTTGAACCGTCTTTCGTAATTAACATATGTAGAATCTTATTCGGATGCCCACGTGGGTATTTCTGCATCATCCTCGGCAAGCGTTTGCATCTTTTGTTATATTGTTGCTTAATATTATATATGGTGTTTAATTTTGACACATTTGTCTTTTTCCTAGTTCAGTTTTCCAACGGCAATTTGAAAAACACAGACCATGTGGACTTCAGCCTATACAGGAATAGCGACGTAAATGCCCCCAGGAAAATGAACAAACGCATTGTTGTAGGTTGACGTGATTTGTAAGCCGGGGCAGTTTTGTCCTTTGTAATCTAATAATAAGCATGTATTTGCCATTTGTACAAATACGAGTACAGGTACATTTATGTCTATCTATGGTGAACGTTGTTTTTCTGTTGGCCGTGTTCCGGGCTAATTTTGTTTCCCTTCTGCAGGTGGCTGAGACCGACAGGCTTTCTTACGTTGCGAATAACTTCGGACCCGAGTCGTTGAAATGTAACACCCTTTGCAAGTACGTTCTTAAACGTTTTATCGCTTTAAACAAAAGTTGTTCTGTCATAACATGATGTCGCGATACTTTTTGAGCGTCTGATAGTAAGGTATTCAAAGCTTTTTAAAAGTGGAAAAAGGTGTAATATTGCTAACTTAGCAAATTCCATGTGTAAAATACGCCGGTTGTTATATCCGCAGGTATTATGTAGGCGTCCTTGACAGGAACACCAAGCGCATGGAAGTGCATAGTGCTCAGCTCTTCAACATGCACCCAATAATCCCAGGTATTTAAGCTGAACCACATAAGACAGTTTCGATTTCACATCTACTGTAAGTGTCATGATCTGTTTCCTGTTTGTTACAGGGGAATCTGTCCCTGAGGACAAGACTTCAAAAAGCACAGCCACGTCTTACCGGGAGAAGGTACCTGTCACTTGTCATTTTGTTCGCCTGTGTTTTGGTTGCTGATTGGCCGGTGACCCTATCACCCATTGGCCCTTACATCTCGCCTGTCCTTGCAGGTGGACTCTCTGATCGAGGCCTTCGGTACCAACAAGCAGAAACGGGCCCTGAACTCCAGGAGGCTGAATCTAGTGGGCAGTGAGGCTCTGCACCACGCCGTGGCCAAAGCGGCTGACAGCATCATCGAGCAGAGAGGCGTGGAAGGTAGCTGGGATGCACACATACGCAGCGATCAAATGCACACACTCTCAGCCTGCTTCTCATTCCCAGAAGCGGATAGTTCAGATGCTGAAAGTAAAAATCCAGACCAAGATTTTGTTTCAACCAACCAGCTGAGTATAAAGAGTCTCAGTGACAGAGTACTCAACTGGTTGGTTAAAACAAAGTCTTGGTCCGGATTTTTGCTTCCTGTATCTGAACTATGCATCGCTGCTCATTCCATGTGACTCCCATTGCCACTTGTATAACCTGAAGTGCCATGTCAGGGAATGTACCCAAATGCCCCTGGGTTCCATGGCACCGGTTCACTGTGGTTTTGTGCTCCCCCAGCCCTGGAGCAGGGCGTGGCCCAATCACAGGCACAGAATGACATCATGCACCACCTCCCACCCTGCTACTCCGACGCTTCCCGGCCTGAAGACGTTTATCCCTTCGATGAGCGTATCCTTCCTGCGCATCTGTCCCTTCATGTGTATGACTGTGTGGTTCAATATCAATTCTGGGGGGGGGGGGGGAGTGTGTGTGGTGTCACTACCTGAGCGTAATACTAAACAAACAGGCTCTTTCCCCCTTCTTATTGGGGGTGGGTGATATCTAAAGAAAATTTGATGTGATATTTCACTTTAAAAATATTGGGATGAAAAATACTGAGTTGTCCAGCATCACCCATACGCGCATACATACATACACACAGACACACACAAAAGTGCACACACGCTTGGCAATGAGCAGAGCGCTTAAATTTCTTTTATAGCCCAAAGAGAAATGTGAAAGCATGAGAAAACGGCATACTGATGATCTGCTAAAACAGCTGGCGTTCAGAAATATGTCGTAAGCCTTCTAAACCCATCTAAAGCAGTGGTTTACAAACAGCCACGAACCACCATAGAAGATGGTATGCTCTCTGTATACCAGTGGGAATGAAGGAAGTAGATATGGGGGGGGGGGTCTAGCCATGTCTAACCCTCATGACTGATGTTTACATACCCTGATAGACTGCTTTTACATACCAAACAAGGCAAAAAAAATATTTTTTTCCGTATTAGGAATGTTAGCTAGGAGACTGAACTGAAAACCGAATCATAAATCCTTCTGTTATCTTGATTTGTGTGTCACCTGTACCTACTTCCCCGACAAAGGTGATAATCGCCGTTTAGTCACTATCAGATACTAACACTGGGTTGCTTGTGTGATATCATCAATTACCGATAATACCGTCATACCCCACAAGCCTGTTTATATTCAGTTTTTTCTGTTTACTAACTCCAGCTGCCTCTGGCACTTAAGCTGCTGATAGTTAATCAGCGTTTAGTTTTCGCCAAGTCACACGGACACAGTTAAGGACAACGGTTGCGTGTTCTGCATTCTTCGTGCCACTTAGAAGTCAGTCGGCCCTCCTTATCCGCGTGCCAGTCCTGTCCCCAGTGGAGTACGCCGCCCTGGAGGAACCCGGCTGTAAGCTGGCGGAACTCTCTGCGGAGGAGCTACAGAAGATGGAGCAGGAGGGCAGGTGGGCTGCGCGGAGCCGTCCATCACGGTGTGTGGCACTTGTGCCGCGACCCCTTTGCGGGGCAGTGATGGCTTCTGTCGTGTTCTTAGCCCCAAGACGGTGCTCCTGCTGCTGCAGACCCTCCCCAAGGACGCAGAGGCGCGGGAACGCCAAGCTCGCTGCGCCTGGTACCTCAGGCAGCTCATCAGACTGTCCCACCAGAAGAAGAACATTAACCGTAAAGGTGAAATTTGGTGGCTGCACTCCTGACTCCTGTTAAAGCTCAGTGTCGCCTGAATCATATCTTAATTCTCTTTTGTAATCTGCGATTCTGCACCCCCACAGCTTTCGGGGAAGGCTGCCCCCGTGCGGTCCACAATAAAATAATGAGGACCTTCACCATGGAGGTGTTTAATAGCGGCCGGTGAGTGTGTCCTCAGACTTGCGCGGCTCTGCCTCTCTGCGCCGCGGTCCATCACTGCTCCGTTTGCTGCCTCTCTGAGGGCAGGCTTGTGAGGAAGCGCCTTTCTGCCCGACAGGCTGCAGAGCGTGGTGCCGACATCGATGCGGGTGAAGCTGGCCGCCCACTGCCTGGCTCTGCTGCTCCACGTGGGCCAGTGGACGGCCGAACTGACCCTGCTGCAGCGCGACCTGGGCCTGACAGACACCAAGTAAGGAGGGCCTGGTGTTTGGGTCGACCTTCCGGCCTCCATGTGATCGGCCGCTGTCATTCCCCGCATCGGGGGTCCATGAGTCTGGGGCCTTTGTGGGTGCAGCAGCTGGTGCCTAGTGGCCTACAGAGGGGTGGTGTGAGGTGTAGAAGCATGAGGAGTACAGGGGCCGCGGCTGATTGGCCCACCAGGTGCTTCCTCCTCCATCACTCGCCAATTCGAAGCAGATGATTGGTGAATGATAAAGTTGGCCCCTCTGTGAAATACACCCCCCTTTCATGCACCCCATGTAAAAAAAAAAAACCCCTGATGACATTCCTTGGATGAGTTGAAATTCCACAAAACATATTCACTTATCTACTTCAGACGGCATAGAGGGACATTGTTACACGATACCAATGCATCAGCATGCAAGCACCTGGACTGACCGAACCCAGATGAGCTTTGTAGAGCCTCGTTCTGTGAGACTGTGCCAATGAAAGTGACATCATCTAGACTCTTCTCTGTTTTGGCAACTAAGTGGTGGAATGAACTTCCCCCTAGATGTCCGAGTCGGCTGAGTCATCGGGTGCCTTCAAACGATGACTTAAAACCTGCCTCTTTCGAAAGCACTTGCATTAGCAATTCTGGGATTATACTCTTATTAAAAAATTGTATTACTTGCCAATAGAGAAGCGATAGATTTTAAAGCGATAGTATTCTTAGCCGGGTTCTGTTGAACCGGTATCAGAATGTCTTCACTTCGACTTACATAAGTGCATAGAAGTCTTTCTGGCTAAGGGCGTCTTTCAAATGCCGTAAATGTAATGTGGTACCAGTACACGTCTAGATACCCTTACTGGTGAGCGGGTTCCTGTGCTCTCACTGCCTCTGAGCTGCCTGTCCTTGATCTTACAGGATGGTGGAGGTGGCCAAGTCCATGGGGCTGAGGCTGAGCAAGCGCTACCCTGGGGCAGGTGACATGGCAGTGCTGGAGGAAGAGCTCCGGCTGGCCACCCTGGAGCTCCCTCTGGTGAAATACGACCAACCCACACGACGGCACAAGCGCAAGAAGATGACCTGAGGGCTGCGGGTGGGCCCTCGGGCTGACAAACCAGGCGCGGCATGTGACGGGGGACAGAACAGGAAGCGGCACGTGTCACATGACACCCTGCCCTGTTTGGACTTCCTGATTCTGTTCCTGTATTATGCAAATGTATGATAATGACTGTTGCCTCTGTACTCCAAGCATAATCTACATCAGTCTTCAGATTTACGTTTTACTGGATAAAATTGTATCAAAGGTTTTTTGAGGAAGATGTTTTGGACTGAGTAAGGAAGTTTCCAAAATCTGAGAACAAGCTTCATGGCAGTTTCTACATCATGCTTTAGAAATATCCATGTACTTGGGCTGGGGCATGTCTAAAAAATGTGATAGGCTATTTTAATTTTAAAATATTGAGATAATATCGAGTTGCCCAACACCCTCCCACACACAACACCAAGCGGGGCACCTAGATTTTTTTTAGCAGAAAGAAAACCGCAAAAACATGAGAAAAAAAAAAAAAAATAACGATATATGGACATTCTGCTATACGGTCCTTGGCGTTAATATTCTGGGGCCTCGCGGTGCTGATTAGTGGTGCTAATCACTGTTTTTTAGTCTCTGTGAAAATCGATTGCCAGCCCAGATTTAATCATGATTTAAAAACGTGTCATGGGCTATGTAGCACTGAATACCAGTATTATGTTCTCTGTGTACCTGTGGCTAAGAACTCGTCATGGGGGAGGGGGTGGCGATGGTAAGCTCTAGACGTACCACCGTTATGTCCTGCATTTACATACACTGATAGCCTAACTTTGCATACCGTAGGAGGAGATAAAAATATCTTCGTTTTTTTTTTACTGCATGAGAGACGGGTTACAATGCTGAGCTGAAATCTGCGTCTTATACCTTCATTACCTTGCGTTTTGTAGTGCCTATACCTATTTGTACTGCCTATACCTATTTGTACTGCCTATACCTATTTTCCCAACGGTAATAATCACCAGTTTGACTGTCACATACCGACACCAGGTTACTCGTCTGATATTGCTGATATCGTCTTATCGCAGGAGTCTATCTCGTACCCTTGAAACACGTGATGCGTTTTACAGAGGAAGAGCCTTTGTTGCCATGACGATGCTGCACGTCAGGCGGCCGCCTCTTTCCAGTTCTCATCGTGCTCAGAAGCCCCAGAAGCAGGAGAGCCGGCTTGAGACCGTGTCACAAATCTGAGTACGGGGCAGGAGACGCTGCTGCGTCCTCTCTGATGCTGATCCTGGTTGCTATGGTGACACTGCAGCGGGACCCAGAGCCCGCTAGGGGATTGGCCTGTCAGACCTTAGGCTGGGGGCGTGGCCAAGGGCCCTCCAGGACTTAGAAAGGATCTGTCTGGCATCCTGTGAAAACCGCACAGGATGATGTTAGGGGTGTTTTTAAACCTACCAGTCACAGACATTAAAATGGTCACAGTCCATGTGAGTGAACTGGACCATCTGCACAGGTGAGGCCGTGTGTCCGATTTACCAGCCGCTAGAGGTGTAAAAGGAGGCCTAGGATATTGGCTGGTGATTCCCAAGGCCAAGATGGCATCGTGGGTGAAAACATTTTGGGATTTTTCTTCAAATGCCAAGGAGACTAGGGAAACTCCACACAGCACGATTCTGCGGTAAGCAGAACGTCTTACAAAATCCGGAGGATCACAGTACCTCATTCTGTGAAGTACTCCTGTTCATACTACCCATAAAGGCCCATGTTAAAACACAACCTGCAATTCATCCGTCTGTCCACTAGGTGTCTCCCTGCCGCACGTTACTCATGTTAATTACACAGTCAAGGGGCAGAATCATGGTAGTCAGGCATTCTGTACAAGTCTAAATTACTTTAATTACTACGAGTTAATACACTTATACAAAGCGGAATTATATATGGTTTGTTGATGCAAAGCAAACTGATCAAAAAAGCAAAAACATTACATTAATACACGAGTCATGTTCTGATGAGTAGCCTACAGTCAAAGTCTGCCGACTAACATGATCATGATGAGATTTTTTTTCATTGGTTTACGTCTTCAATGGCCTCTGGCGTTCCCACGAAAAATCGCTACTAAATCGAGTAGTCAGTCCATCGTAAAAAAAAAATCGACTTATAACACAAGTTCGTCAACAGGTGGCGACACTTCCATTTATCTTCGCACTCGGCGTTGGAAGCAATTTAATCTAGCTTTACGTATTTTCATGAATTACCACTGAGATGTTGCCACAGCAATGTTAAACGTAAATTCCCCCTGATCGGTAGGTAAGTGTACAGAGCGATAGGTGGGCGTCGGGGAGGGGGGATGAGGCAGAGATGTTAAGCTGAAAGGAGATTAGAGGGAGTCGGAGTTGCACGTCCGGCTGCACCCTCCACACTCATCATTTCGGACCGGCGCTTCACACGCATCCACCCATCATCTTTCCGGCTGCACAACCTCCATCTGGGACTTTCGGCGTAAGAGGTGAGTCGTTTCACGTTTTTTCTTTACTCTCCTTCCTTGATGTCGCCAGAAGGATTATTAAATCGGCAGGTGAAATGGTAGGATTCCATTTAATATCCAGGTTAAGGTGTAATACCCACACCAGATTTCGCTGACGCTAACTTGTCTGGATATTACAGACTACGCTGGTTTATTCTGAAGACAAGTTGCTGTGGAACAAAAGTATTAGGCATGAATCATAATGCCGATGACTTGCCCTCATTTCATAGTTTATTCTGACAATATCCATATAGCTTTTGGTAACATAATGGCGTTAATTGAAGGGAACAAATGTTGGTTAATGTTCGTATAACAGTCGGTCTGACCCAAGGAACAAACTTGGTAAAAAGAAAAACCATTACCAAAAATAAATGTTATATTTAAATTTCGCGAAAACACAGAGAGCATGTTGCTCAGCTATTAATATAATAATAGTGCATATTTAAACTCATCTCTGTATTTGTTTATTTTATGAAATCCGCTACTTTCTTTGCACTTTTTCCCCTAAACAAATCGTTTAGGGGGAAAAATGTTTCCCTAAGCTCACCTCGTGTCACGTGGTTTTTTCGGGGTCATTTTTGTGGAATCTTCCTTGTATTAGTTGAAATGCTACAAAACACATTCAGTTATCATTATTTACTTATGACAGCATAGAGAGACTGTACTGATGGATCAACATGCAAGCGCCTGGACTGACCCACTCATTTCTAGGGGCTTGGTGTGTTGGCTAGAGACTCTCTGATCTCTGTTAGATTCCCACTGAATGCTCACTAGAATGGAGAACAGATGTCTCACGGCTCTAGGGAAGCCACACTGTTCATCTGCACTGTGGGCTTTTAGTAGACATTTTCCAAATGCTGATCTCTGGAGACATCAGCGCTGGATTACATTAATGGTGGCTGGAATGGGATACCAGTTTCAACCGCTGTGCAACGCTAAAACCTTTTTCCTTTAGTGTTCATCAATGGGTTGATTTCTGCTTGGTGCTCTACGATGTTTCATCATGTGTGTGTGTGTGTGTGTGTGTGTGTGTGTGTGTGTGTGTGTGTCTGTACACATTCATGTGGCTCTTAAGCATTTTCTGTTTAGCACCGCATTCATGGCCTTTCTGGGGACTTAAGAAGCACTATCCTTCCCCATAGTCACTATCCTACTTATACACTTAACGTTCTCCCATTGTGCCTTATAAATAAACAGTAATGGCTGTACATTTATGTGTCTTTAAATGGTGTGTTAGCTAAGGAGCAAGTAACAAAGAGGTTCCGGAAATTAGGTCAAGACTCAAGATTTTAAAACAAGTTTGTCATGGATTGAAATACTTGACTTTATAAATGTAAGAAGGATTCAAATCACGACCATCCATTCCCATAACTTATACGACGTGGTGTCGCTTCTTTATTTAAAAGATAATACAATCTTGTTGCTTTACACTCAGTGGCTAGTTTTTAGGCACACCTGCCTGCTAATACCGAATGCTCATAGGAGTTTTACATACACAAAAATGTTTTGAGGGTAGAACGAAAAATTATTGGTTCAGAGAGATAACCAATCAGATTGGAGAGGAGGTGGGTCCAAGCAGGAGGAGGAGGGACCAACCAATCAGATGTCTTGGTCCCGCCTCAGAACATTTTTGTGTACGTTAAACTCCCACAAGCATACCAAATAGCCTGGTCTTCCAAACAGCCAATCACATGACACACAGCAGACAGGCAGGGGTAAGAGGTTCAGATACTGCATGGCTAAGCATTAGGATGGCTGATGTGTGTGATCTAAGCAATTTTAAATGTAATACAACTTTTGGTGTTGGTCATAGCAGGTCCAGCACCTTGCAGACACGTTAGCCATGTCCCAGTTCGGGGGCTGCACCCTTCTTAGCACGCAGTCTATGTAGCCTTTGGCTGTGTTCAAATTCAGGGGCCCCCATCCTTCAGAGGCTGCATTCAAAGACCGAGTGCGTCACAGTGGTGCGACAGAGCTGTCCCACTTCAAATGTTCACTTCTGTTCAGCTTTCCCATACGGGTCTCAGATAGTGATGTGCTTCTCTTCATGCAGGGCCTCTCAGTAGGGCAGCAACACTCCAGGTCACATTACTGCGGGCAAAAACACCACAAAGTGCCAATTTATATACCCACAGGGAATGAGGAGCAGGTGGACCAAATTAGCCCCCATAAATGCAGTCATCTGACTCTCCCTCCCAAGATGAACAGTGATCCTGTCCTGCTCACACAACATTTACATGGTACTTTCAGCCAAAACTACTTTGCAGTATTTTTGTATCCCCAGGGATTTGAACCCACAACCTTTGTAGTGTAAGCACAGTTGTGTGCTTGTCGAGCTATAAAAGCACACAAGCTCTTCTTGCATTGCTTCAGTGGCCCATTAAGAGGACTTGAGTCGCCCAGTGTTGGTTCAGTGAGGTACTTAAAATATCACTCTCCATAACTGCTTGTTTGGGTGAGAGGGGTGATCAGTTTTGGCCTGCATTACACTCAAGGCGATGGCATCTCCACTGAACTGAGCAGATCTGATTGTGCACACAGCAGGAGCAACATAATAGACCCAATCTGGAACCTGGGTGAGACTAAGAAGAACAGAAGGTGTGTATAGCTCTGCTCTCTGCTCTGGGGTCCTGGGAAAGCGCGATCTTCGCTTTATGCGATCGCATGGGTTTCCACCCTTGGCAGCAGAGCGCGTCATGACAGCCATAAGGTTAACGAGGCCTGGCTCCTGCTTCCCGTGTTGTTAGACGCCGACCGTTTCCTGAACCACGGGGGCTCCGACGTGAATAGATCTGCTAATTGGATTGTTCGGTCCAACTCCTGCCCCGCAGTCAATGTAGGGACTCCACCCTCCATTTGAACTCCTCCAGCAGCCACAAGGGCTGAAGAATAAGCTAAGAAGTTGAAGCTGGTGTTTATTATATTTACAATGAGACAGATGATCAGTTTTCTAAGCCTGACACCACTGGCACCACAATGACAACCTGTAAGTGAGCCTGACTGTCTGTGCACGTCACCTCAATCACGGTGGCCACTCCAAAACGGCCCGATTGCAGTGCTGTAGTGTTGAGCAGCAGCAAGGTTATTGTTTGTTCACCAGCAAGGCTGGCATTGATCAACTTTCTGTCACTATTATTATCCCTGTCCTCCCCGTGTCCTGCCAGGTCGCTTTTTCCCACAATGCACCGCTCCTTTTCCACATACTATCCTCTTGCTCCAAAAGTGTCATCTTTGCTGATTTTTTTTTTTTTACACATATGGCTCTCCTCTTCCTCCTCCTCCTCTTCCTCTTTCAGTCCCCCATTGCTATTTCCATGTTGCGAGTGCCGTATTCGGAAGTTGTGTGAGGCGTAGCTGCATTAGCTGAATGCATTATTGATGGAGCCTGATCTCTGAGGGTCCATCCAGCCTGCATTAGCTGCCATGGTGTCTGGGCTCTGTGTGTGTGTGTGGGCAGCAGGGTAGGGGTGAATCCTGCCTACCATCAATGCCTAGAAAGCTCTTTCTCAGTTGTACAATAGCTCCCACAGGCCTCGATATCACCTTGGCCCTTCACAGACGCAAGTGTGTCGACCCAGCATTTCAACCGGAGCACCAGTCGTCTGCTTTCCACCTAACTAAACATTAACCTTAAACTCGTTTAGATCCGTGAGCCCGAACGAGAAAGTCAGCGAGTTAAAGTCGTAAGTTAACGAGTCGCTACAGCGCATCGGTGTTTTATTGCCGCGGGACAATGCGCGTTCGTCTCCGAGTATGAGTGGAGCATGCTGGGATAGCAGGGCAATACTAATGAATTATGGTCTCAAACACTCGGGACGAACGATACATTTTTACTCCTGTGATAAGCTTCGCAGTAAAAGTCCTCCACTGGAGAGGAGAAGTAACGGATCTGGGTAGCTGCTTTGGCCAGAGAATCAAGGTCTCCCTGCACCTCCCGTCCCACGATTCCCTGTTGGGAATAGAGAGTGCAGAGGTAACCCAAGTGCTTCCTCCTTCTATCTTTGAAGGTGTGGTATTAAATATTCATAGCTTAGGCCGCTGCTCTGACTGAGTGCTTTTTTACTCCGCTAGGTCCGCGTCCCTGTTCCGGCTCAGCCTTTCATTGGAGCGGGAGGCCTGGTCTTTCATGTTCCCCTTTTTGAATGGAAACCGTCGTAAAACAAAGCTTTCATCAAAGAGAGATGGATCCCTCGCACGCCAGTAGGCACATGTGCCCCATCACGCATCTGGGCTCTGTTGTCGCCTCTTGTTTTGTTGCGTCCAGATTGTTGTGGTGGGGCCGGGCCAGACCTCGGCTGGGCCCGGGTCTGTCTCGCGTGATCGGTTTCCTCTGCCTGCCTCTTTCTAGTCATGACCGAGATGTCGATCTCTGCATTCATTCACAGTCTGAGATGACAGATTTAATAGTGTTAACTGTCAAGCAAATCCATTCAGGGAATATAAACGAATGCTCACGTGAACACATATGGGCAAAGGGAAACTAGAAGAGGCAATAACTGATCCTTTTTTTTACGTGCCGTGTTCCATATGTTATGCAGCTCAGGTCTAATCAATATGGGAAACCTGTGATACTCTTGTTGGGACTGATATTGATATAGACACTGTGGTAAGGGGTCAGAGACGTTCTCTCATCTTTCAGGCTGTTGTGATTGGTTGAGAATGAAGACCTGACATCTTTATTCGGCATGTCGTCGCTGAGTGGTTTGGGCATCCAGAACCAGAAGCCTGCATTGAGGTGAGTAAATGCTTGTCAGTTGGTTGCTATTTAAGGGATTTCTGCATCTGGTGGCCTAGTCTTCATGCATTTGGCTTTTCCCACTTATAATAGCTAGAATCAATACATATGTTAGGCATCACCAGCAGAGAGTGTGTAATCGTGTGTGATGCTACTCATTCCAAAAATCGGACTAGATGTTTTTCTAGAAAACATTGTTTTTAAGCAGTTTTGTGTTCCCTCGCAATTAAGTTTTGTGAGGGAATCCAAATGTTGATTTGTATTTTCAAGCCACGTCCCCTGGGGTACTCCAAGACTCCAAGGGTATAAACATGACCACTGGGGCTCTGTTTTTGCTTTTGTCTTTTATCAAATTCCTGAAGATGGAGGCTGTCCCCGGAAAGAACCGGACCATTAACAATTTATTAACACTCCTTGATCTCAAAGATTGCAAACAATGCGGAGATTTTAGTCACTTCAGAGACTTTTGTTATGAAACCCAGTCAGCAGTATTACCATAGATCTCCTCTGTTTTTCATTTTATCAGATGCTTGTGTATCATTAAATTTGATTTAAATTAGATGCACTTTATTGATCCCAGAGGGAAATTCTTGTGCTTACAGCTGGAAGTACATAGAGTACCGACAAGCATTCAGTGCCAAGCGGATAAGGTGCAAAGACAGTACTCGCTTCAAAAGTAAACATAGCATGTACAAATTAATAAGTACACAGTACACAAACAGAATCTTGGAAAAAAGATTATAAAGTATTAATGAAATTAATTTAAGAAAAAAAATGATTAAATAGTATTTTTACCCGGACTTTATAAACTGTGACTTTGTTAATTTGACTTCCTCTGCCGACCCCTGGAGGATGGGCTCCCCCTTTGAGTCTGATTCCACCCACGGTTTCTTCCTAGGGAGTTTTTCCTTGCCACTGTTGCCTCTGGCTTGCTGTCTGGGGGCTTTGGGCAGGGATAATGTAAGGCGCTTTGACACAATGTAATGTTGTGAAAATGCGCTGTACAAATAAAATTGAATTGAACTGAATAATAAATTAGCTTTGTGAAAAAAGAGACAAAAAAACTTAGGCACTACTTAAGTTAAAATGTGTTTTAATCTAATGACATGTCCTAACTTAAATTAGCATTTGTGATTTGATCCAGTCAAGTATAACCCAGACTGACCTCCGCTGCTGGTGTTCAGGGCATCAGCTTCCTCTCCCCAATCCAAAGACCTGCAAATGGATTTCTAATGGCTGGGTCTTGCATCAGGAAGCAGTGAGCTAATGTCGAGAGGCCCACAGCATCACTTCGCCTAAATTGCCTAATTACAGCTGGTGTTCTTGCACTGAGGATACTCTTCATCGAACGAACTGCACCGCAGCTAACGGCTCCATCGTCCTAGAGCAGACCGCAGCATCCGATTGGAGGAACAATGTCCTGCATTCCCATTACATCGCCGTAACTTTTTTTTCATGTTGTAAAGATGCGATAGTTGCATTATCGTTACCTCTGAGCTGGATCTTACGCGTGCAGTATACAGGAGCATTTGAGGGCAATTTGAATCTGACCAGCTAGGGTGGCCTCGCACCTCCAGGGTTTTGGGTTCGAATCCCTTTGCTATTGTGCGTTGGGGTGAGGGTTGTGTAGCATTTTGGCTCATAACAGAGACAGATTATCAAGAAACCTGCGATGAACGATAATGACTTCCTGTCTATTACGGATGGGCGTGAAGAAGGACTGATGATCCGAGTTGTGGCTCCCAAGGATAGGATTTTATTAAACTCGAAAAAGAACAAGGCACAGGTGAGGATTATAATCATGGCGTCACATACTAGAAATGGGGTGACCAGCGACACCTGCTGGCCAGGCAGGGATGACGCTGACACTGTCGATGAAGGCCTGCTTGAGACAGGACCCGTGCAGCCGTGGTGGATCCCCTCCCACCTTCAGGGGCTCAGGACGGCCAGCTGCCACACGGAGAACAACCGCTCTGATCCGGATCAATGGGCAGACGCACTAAGGCCATTAGAGGCCACGGACAGCGAGGTGTAATCTCATTATATTCCCATGTACTCACCACTGTGAGTGAGTCAGTGTGTGTACGAAAGACAGAGAGCGTATGACTGAAGGAGCAAGTGAGAATGTGTGTGAGAGAAGAAGAATGAGATGGAGGGAGAGTGTGAGAGAGACAGTGAGAGAGTGAGTGGGGGTTGGAGGATGCCCCAGCTGATCCAGACTCTCCATCTCAGGTTTCCGCACCTCTTTTTATCCCAAAAATATCTGACAAATCGGCGCAGTCGATCGTCATTGCTACAAACCAACAGTTCAAGGAATAAACAACTATATGGTGTTACTAAATGTTTTTTACCTGATTTTGGTAAATGATAAAATTCACATTTGTTTAATACCGGTAACATAACATATAAATATAGTGACAGAAAGGTGTGGCGTTTAATTGCTCGTCCGCACGTTGTGGTTCTGTGCTCTGTACTGTCACACGCCCGCTTTCCGGGGGGGGGGATGACAATAAGTGTCATCGCTCTGACTCCCGTCAGCCGGTAAGCCGTAGTTATTGCTGACGCTAATATGACAGCCAGACGACAATGAGTTATTTTCCTCCGTCATATAATCCCGCCGGCGTCACTGGCTGAAATATATTGGAGAGGCTTTTATAAAAAAAATCAGAAATCCGTGGTGGAGCGCAGCCGGTGATTTCCCCGTTAATCTTATTTTCGCTATTAACGTAGCCCGGGGACTTACGCGGAGGGTTTTCCTTGAAGGGAAGACTGTTTGACTGAGAGAAAGAGGGAATAAGAAGGAGGTATGGTGTGAGTGGGTGGACGCAGGGGCGGTGGGACGAAGCGCTGTTTATTGGCATAGGCTCTTGCATTAACGGCCCGGCTCGGTGCGCCCTCCACTGCCAGCTTCTCCCCTTCCCGACGGCAGGCCGATCAGACGTGCCGGGAAATCGGATTCCACCCCCTTCTCTGATAATCTCGTTACGGGCCACAACAACAACAGGGGGAGATTCAACCGGGGAACAGTAGCGTCTCTATAAATGGCGAAAGAGCATAGTGACTGTGAGATCGCTCTCTCCTCATTTAAATTGAAATTAACTCGCTACGCCTGGAAATATTGTCTTAACTACACATGTACTTATCAGCAGCAATTTGTGACTGTAAGGAGAAAGGCGTTCTTATCGTCTGCGAATGGAAGCTTTTTATGGGGATTACAGGAAGCGTGAATCAATTTCACCAAGTATTTAGCGGCTTTCGCTCCATATTAAACGTAATTAAAAACCCTGCTGTCAAAGCACATTTAGTCCTATAGTCTTATGAATGTGGCCACTGATTATGATGTTTATTTATGATATAGAAGGTGTACGCATTGGAATGATGCGCTAACACTTAGGCTCGCTCACTGGACCTTGCACAAAGTAATACACGTATAAAAATATATAAATACAACATAAAAGTATAAATAGTTAGTATTAAGACAATAGCGCCCAAAGGATTATGGGTGTTATCAGCGATGTGACTTAAGGTGTGATCAGAAGTGTTACATAGCATGGTTTTGGAGGTCTTTCTTACTTTCGGGGGGGCCTTATACCGTGAGTAACCCCTTCTACAGCGCCCATCGGCTTGTGCACCCGGGGGGGCCGATAAAAGCGGCAGGGCTGCCATCAGAATGTTACATTCACTGGTTCCTTTAAAAATATTTCGCTAGTTTTCCTTTTAGTTTGGCTTTCCAATCATTCTGTGGCCTTCTAATATGCACACAGAAGATAAGTGACTTACATTTTATTCCTTTATCTAGTGAGGTTCTTGGTCCTTTTTGTGTATGTGTGTGTGGGGGGTGAGATATTTGTATGTTACATAGTGGGGACCAAATAAAAGCCTGAGAAAAACCTTATTTTGACATTTTGGGGACCATTTTTTCAGTCCCCAGAAGGGGAAACTCAATTTTATAAAAATCCGTGGATGCAATTAAAAAAACTCAAAATGCCAAAAAGTCTCATATTTTGTTTGGTTACTTATGATTAAGGTCGTCATCATTGGGATTAGGGTTTTCCCATAAAAATGAATGGAGAGTCCCCACAACGGTACATGTACTTTGTGTGTGTGTGTGTGTGAGTGAGTGAGTGGGTTTCTTGTCCATGAATGCTTGTTGTCTGAGACAGGATGACCAGTCATACACAGCTTCCCACCAGTGTCCTGGCCTTCTGTGTGATGTGCCATAAACAGCCTCCCCACCAGAAGTGGTTTGTGACCTCATCTTTCCGGTCGACGCGCTCGGCCCATGAGCCGCACTGAGGACGCCGGTGGCAGTGCAGGTCGCGCTCCACACCTGCCGGATGTTTCCGCGCCCAGCTTGGGGCCCCCACCCACTCAGTCTGGCAGGAGCCTCCGATGAGATAACAAAGCTGGGCTCGCTTCACATACAGGGTGTGTATGTTCTCTGTGTGTCACCCGGTCACAGGGAGGGCGGTTTCAGTGCGTATCACCTGTTTCATTGATCTCTGTCACTGAGGGTGACAGTTGTATAAGGGAATCTGTGGGTGTTGCTGCAGGGTCATATGACCTTCCTTGCCCTCAATCAGAAGTCTTGGTCCCGCCTCCTCTAGTTGCTTGGCCCCACCTTCTCTGCAATCTGATTGGTTATCTCTCTGAACCAATCATTTTCCATTCTGCCCTCCCAACATTTTCGTGTAGGTAAAACTCCCATGAGCAGCCAATAGGGGGCATGATTCCTCCTACTGGCTTAGGATAAAGTACCAGTGTACTTTACCAGGGAAATGATGCACTGAGGTCCTGAGTCACCCTCACTTTAGACTGTCACGGGTTTGAAGAAGGGGCGGCATGGTGGTGCAGTGGTTAGCGCTGTTGCCTCGCACCTCTGGGACCTGGGTTCGAGTCTCTGCCTGGTCACATGTGTCTGGAATTTTCATGTTCTCTCCTAAATTGCCCATAGGTGTGAATAGTGTGTGAGTGTGCCCTGCGATGGGCTGGCCCCCCGTCCAGGGTTGTTCCCTGCCTCGTGCCCATTGCTTCCGGGATAGGCTCCGGACCCCCCGCGACCCAGTAGGATAAGTGGGTTGGAAAATGGATGGATGGTTTGGAGAAGCTATAGGGCATTAATCACAGTTGCTATGAGAGGAATCAGGGTCTCATCTCGACATTGTGCACTCTGTTGGCCAGGTGAAGCATCTGTTGCCGTGTTCTGGTACAAAATGGCCGTCGTGTTCCGCCCCAGACCCTTGCTGCTCGCTGGTGGAGGCTGAGCTCTGAGGTCACTAGAAAGCACTCCATAAATGTAATCCATTATTATGGTTATCTCCCAGGACTTTGAGGCACCACGTGGGGCCCGGTGATACCCGTTAGTGCTGCAGGCTTTTAACAAATTATTCTGGGGTGAAGTGGTTCAGATGATAGAGTATATGGGCTTTGTTCCACTCTTTACCAGTTGGCCTGTGCGAGAATCCAAGGCTGGCTGTTTCCGGGTGAGGTTGTAGTGTTTTTTTTTTTTCCACGATAAACACGCTGCTTTAAGGAGATAACGACCAGCCGTTGTTCTCCGCTCGTCTCCCCAGTCGGGGGCTCTCCCGTCGCAGGGAGAAGAGCAGGGCTGAGGATGTGGTTGCCCGAGAACGTCTGACCCCTGCGTGTGGATCCCCCCCCCTGTTTTCCACAGCTAGATGGACCCGGCGGAGAGAAGCAGGTCTCCGTCTCGCAGGACCAGCCGCGTGGAGCAGGTGGTTGGCCGATGGCTCCGGCGTAGTCGGGAGTCCGGCAGCAGGTGAGTCACCCCCGGCCACCTGTGCACGTGGGAGGCTGTCCTCGAGGAACTGTCCGGATGAGCGCGTGACGAACCGCGACTTGCACCCTGGAGGGATGTCGCTGTCCGCCATCCATATGTGACTCGGTGTTAAACATGATCCTTAGTCGCACTCGTATTGGCTAGTTGAGGGTTTTCTTGGCTCCCCCCTGCCCATCCCAGGGAGCGGATTCTGGGCGACGGCGCGTCCGGGGATCCCGCCGGCGCTGACCCGAGGAGCCGCCCCATCCGCGTGATGCTGCAGGTCGCGCGGGACCCTGTGCTGGGCTCGCACGGGTTCAGCCTGTCCACGCAGATGCCACTGCTGGTGCAGGAGGTCACGGCAGGTAGCGTCCAGCCTTCGAGTGCTGTCCACCAGACCTGTTTCCATGACTGTGCCTGTTCTCTCGGCCCCCACACTGGATCTCCTCTGCCGTGAGTTGGCCTTGGGTCTTCTCCTCAACGCCGTCCCGCTGCCAGCTCCATGTCAAGACAGATCCCGTGCAGGAAGCGGTCATATGTTTGGGTTGCGTGTGTGCGACTTTGGGAGGGAGCCATGGAGACTGGGAGGCGGGGCATGCGTTAGGAACCTGGCTGCCAGGGTTGGGGGGGCGGGGTGGGCACAGCAACACACCGCCCCAACCGAAGGGGGGGGGGTGGCCGATCTGTTTGTCCCCCCACTAGTCTCCTTTGGCAGGCGAATGTGGGGGACGTGGATCCAAACCAGTAACACTGGGATCCTGGCACTGGGATACGGTCGCTGGCACAGGCAGAGCCAGATCGTTTCTGCTCAGACGGGCACCGGAATCGTCTCGGGAGGAATCCGACCGTTGTGATAGAATTTAGAAATGCGGCTCGGCGCTGAGCCGCCTCCACCGCCCCTCTGCCCTTTCCGGAACCCAAAAGAACATTGGAGTCATGTTTCCTTCTTGGCAGAGGATGGACGCGGGTCCTTTGTCGTGGGTCCTAGCCGTCGCTTCCTCTCTGTCGCTGGATAGTGTTTACCTGATGATGTCATCCTTGGCCTTGTGATGGTTGTCAAAGGAGTGGTCGTGTAACCTCAAACCCCTGAGGCTCAGTGACTGATGAGCCCTACAGGACGGTAATGTGTGACTTGCAGAGGTTCTGCTCAGAGATGGTTGCATCCCATCTCCTTCTCCTGACTTTCCTGTAGTCCAAAGTTCCCAGGCTATGTTTTGGGACAGTGTTTCTCAGCCTAGATCCTCAGGGACCCCCAGAGAGTCCACATTTTTACTCCCTCCGAGCTCCCGGTGTTCTTGATTCATTGGGATGGACTGTCTGCGGGTCCCCGAACCTGGGTGGAGACACACTGCTTTAGGGCAGACTTTTGCATCTAAGGTTATTTAGATGAATATTTTTTAAATGATTATGGCAGGTTTTTTTTTGTTGTGATAGGGCCTTAAGTGTCAAGGTTTAGATTTTATTCTCATTCGTAGCTGGAGTGAATCGTGACCCAAGGGTCTCCTTAAACTTGCTGACCGGAGAGGGGAGTCGATGGATACTTCTTTCACGTTGACATTTGTGTGATTTGAACGCATGGCATCCTGTGACATTCACATCTTACATGAGATGGCTGCCGCCATTAAAAAGATGTGAGCATCTTGGATAAACCGAGACTCGACACCTATGCATTCTGCTTTAGAAATGTGCCGTATGCAGCGTGAATTTGCCGGAAGCCGCTGGTTTGCTGGCATGTGATTATAAATAGGAGAGTTGTCACCTTTGTATGTGTGTGTGTGTGTGAGTGGGTATACCTTACCTTATTGGGACATATATGGGAAAACTCAGTTTAATAAAAATCTGTGACTGCAGTGAAAAAACTGAAAATGCAAAAACACTTGTGTTATGGTTAGGGCTGGGTAGGTGTTAAGGTAATCATAGTTAGCATTGGCATTTTTCCTATAGAATGAATGAGCAGTCCCCATAAAGATATCTTTACCCGATGTGTGTGTGTGTGTGTGTGTGTGTGTGAGAGAGAGAGGGGGAGAGGGACAGTGGCTTCACTCAGACTGTCTCTGTGTCTCAGGGGGACCAGCGGAGGGGAGGCTTCTTCCTGGCGACCAGGTGCTGCGGATCAACAACGTCTCCACGGAGGACCTGTCTGCAGCGCAAGCTGCTGACATCCTCAGGTGCCATGTGACACCCCCCCGCCTGGTGCTTTTGGTTCGGTCCAACACGTCACATGTGCTGTTTGCTGGGCGGTGGGCTGACTGTAATGCTTAGTGTTAGCACCCAAACAGGGCTGCCAAGATGAGACAAGTTTACACAGCATTTACATGTATGCAACAGTGTTATTACCTTGTAAATAGTCTGTAAGGTTTGCAAACTACCCCAATGCTTTTGATGTAAGTAATTTTACGTTTATAATGGAATACTATAGATTTGCAGTAAGATTTTTTGCATGAGCGTAGAGAGTATAAAAGCGTGAGTGCCTCACCAGACGCGTGAGAGTTGGCACCCCTGACCTATTCACGCATCTGCTAACAGCGTATTACGGGTTTAGTCTGGTAGCCGGCTTACACATACAGGCCGGAAGGGGACCCCCAGTAGGGGGCGCTGCAGTTTCAGGTTATCACATTTAGATGAGCCGTCAGGTTCGCCGCATGCCCATACCGAGTCATGTGCTAATCATGAACCACAGTCCCTGTCCGTCATCAGCATCCTCCAATCACATGCCTTCACTCTGGCTGCATTCCTCCCCTCAGGGAATCGCGTGCGGCGGTGACCGTGACCATCCTCCGCCACACCCTGGTGAGTTTCCGTGGAATCTCCTTGGCAGCTGCATCTAGTGCGCCGGCCACTTTCCGTGTCACCCAACGATGCTCATTGGCTTCAGGAAATCTGTTCTTCCTATGAAATGCCTGCAGAAAACTGGTATAAAGCTATACTGTATCTTTTACCCCTGATCGGGGTAATATTTCTGTGTGTCTCCATGATGAATGAATGAAATAATTATGCAGATGTTACAAGGACAGACTCTCGGGTCTCGTTGTCAAACGTTGACCAGGCTCGGTGATTTGTTTTGCACGATTATACGCACTGGGGGCGTGACACATCTCTCTCGGGACAGGGACCGAAGTCGTCCTTCATCACAGAGGAGAAGAGGGCGCGTCTGAAGACCAACCCGGTGAAGGTGCACTTCGCGGAGGAAGTGGTGGTCAACGGACACTGTCAGGTCCGAATCTGTCCGCGGGCAAACTCGCTCCATCCTTGGGGCATCCGAGTGGTCTCTGGGGTGCATTTGAGCACGTGCCTGTTGAAAGAAGCTTGCTTTCCTTGCCAAAGTCAGACACCCAGCAAAGCTGGGATACAGCTTAAATTAGGGCATGGGTGTATAAAGGGGCAGGGCCATAGGGGGACTGACCCAGGCTGAAAGCTGATTGGCTCCTGGAACAACTCGTCCTCTGTCACTCACTGATTCAAAATATATCATTGGCTAATGATAGGGTTGAGCCCACTGTATGAATAATCCCCATCTTATGCCCCCCACCATAAAAATGTCCTAGAAATGCCCATGAAAGAGGGAGCTTTGAGGCTCTTGATACTCATGGGATGATCCATCTATAACCAGGCTCTTCATACCCGGTTCTCGATTCCAAATCCAGGCCATGTTTTCAGCTCTCCCATGGAGTTAGTTTAATAATTACCGATTCTGATTGACCAGAGGCTTCACACCTGGCTCACAGGTAAAGGAAGGCTGGAAAATCAGCAGGGCTCGGATCTTGAGGACTGTGATTTGAGTAGGCTAACATTCCCTCATTACTCACCAGCTTCAGTAACCAACAGATCTTTTTTCCAAGCGAGTCCAGGTTGGCTTAGAGTTAACTAAACCCCAAGACGGGAAGGTTCCAGAAGCATTCGCCAGGTACAGTTAGACAGTGCGGCGCTCACGCTGTTGTCATCCGATCACCGCAAGCTGTTATAGTGCCAGAAAGGCATCGTTTAAGTCAGCCTGATTCTGCACAAGCCTGAGATGTTCCCGTAGGTGGTGACTGGGTCAGGGCAGTATATAGCAGAACTCCAGCACGACAGGAATGTCTGTGTGTGTGTGTGGGTTATGACCAAATGTCACCACGATGTGATAAATACCTGTTATTTTGGCATTGCAGGGACCATTTTTTGGTCCCCACAAGGGGAAACTTGATTTAAAAAAATCTGTGACTGTAATAAAAAAAACTGAAAATGTCAAAAGTCTTTTTGTTTGGTTACTTATGGTTAAGGATAGGGCTGGGTAGGGGGTTAAGGTTGCCATTGTTGGGATTAGAGTTTAACCCAAAGAAATGAATGGAGAGTCCCCACAAAGATATGAACACAAGAGTGTGTGTGTCTGTGTGTGTGTGAGAGAGAGAGAGAGAGAGAGAGACCTACACGCTATCACCTCCCACATCACCTTAGTGGGGGCTATTCTAGGCACTCTGAGCTGCCCCAAGTAAAAATACTCCATGCCACCCCCCCACTCACCCTCCCCAACATGCTGAAATGTTATGACCATTATTTTAGCATGAACTCTAAATTTATTATATTAAGAAAGAGTATTTCATAAACAGTCCGTTATTTTCCTTTTTGTGAAAAACAGCCGATTTCGTCGCTGCAGCTCACGGCCCCAGCCGTTTGTCAGCCTTGCCTGTCCTGTCGCCGCACCTCTGCACCTTTGAAAGGTCTCAGAGGCACAGAAGACCACAGCAGAGATTAAAAAGCAATTACACCAGAAGGCTGACTATGTCCGGATGGGGAAATATCTCTAAAACGCTTAAATAAGTCCCTGGTTTCTTCAAATTGACCCCCCCCCATCAGAGTGCTGTCAGATGAATAGCCATTTGTTGTCCCTCTTATCTTATCCCTTCTGTACTTGCTTTCATTTTTCAAAGCATCTTTTACACAGAGACATTTCATGATGGCCAACAGTCTGCTCTGGGAAATTTCGTCCTGCCTCGGGATTATTTCGAGATATGAGAGGAATTAATCGTCGTCCGATAGTGTGTTTTGTTCATTTTTGCTGTAAGTTTACTTAATTTCCTGCTTCCCACAGGGAAACTCGCTGCTCTTCCTGCCGAACGTGCTGAAGGTCTACCTGGAGAATGGCCAGACCAAGGCCTTCAAGTTTGACACTAAAACCACTGTGAAGGTAATCACCGTTAGCCCCGCCCCCTTCTTCCTCCTTAATGTACGGCAGTATCGGGAAGCTGTCTCACTCGAAGGCACATCGCCAAAAGACCAGCACCTGAGTCTCTCAGGGGAAGCTTGGAACTCCGTACCATGTGATAAGCCAGATGGTCTAGCCCAGTGTTTCTCAACCCAGTCTCTGGGGACCGGCAGACAGTCCACATTTTTGCTCCCTCCCAGCTCCCAGAACACCTGAACCAAACAATCAAGAACAAAGCAAGCAATCAAGAACAAAGCAAGCGATCAAGAGCAGCAAATAATGTACCGGATACCAGTGTGTTGGGCCTAATGGAGAGGCACCATGTGATGTCTGTGTTACTCCATGGCAGGACATAGTGCTGACCCTGAAGGAGAAGCTGTCCATTCTCTGCATTGAGTACTTCACCCTGGTGCTGGAACAGCAGTACAGCGTCACCAAGCTGCTCCTGCTGCACGACGATGAGCTTGTCGAGCAGGTGGGGGCTCTATGCTGGCGGTATGCTCTCTCTCTCTCTCTCTCTCTCTCTCTCTCTCTCTATCGGTAATTCATATTTCGCTTCTCTAGGTGGCACTATAGTCCACACGCAGGGTGAGTGATGTTAATTTCGTCGTTAGGGGTGTCCGTGTGCCAGCCAGATTTTTATGCCCAGTGGACATAAAACTGCACATGCGCAAGGATTTTGACTAGGAGTTTCCAGTAGGTGGCAGCACTGACTTTTACAGAACAGTGGTCAACGAAAAAAGAGAATTGTCCTCGTTGTAGTTGTACAGTAGATATGGTGAGCTGCGATATGACGAGGTACCCACGTATCTTATTTTTCATATCACACGTATGTCACACCCTGGTGTACACTGTTTTCAAAAGCAGCACTCATCCGACTTTTTAAAATCTTGGTGATTGAAATTCTGGGGGGTGGGTAACTAATTTTACTGGCAATATTTCAAATTAGGGCAGTGTGCTGTATTGCTGGTTAAAACATTAAAACCTTTCATAAAGTTTACATACTTCACATTGCTGCAATACATCTGCCCTCTGCTGGCCAAACTGTACACATGCACCAACTGTCTTCTGCAGACAAATGTAGTACATACACGAGAGGCGTGCCAAAAGGTAAAGTATGAACTAGGCTGTCTCTCTTTCTCTCTCTCTCTCACACACAGACACACACACACACACACACACAGTTTTTTAATTATATCTTTGTGGGGACTCTCCATTCATTTCTATAGGGGGAAACTCTAATCCTAACATGACACCCTTAACCCCTACCCAGCCAAACAGGGACCATAAGTAACTAGTTTTTTGATTGCATTCACAGATCTTTGTGGGAACCTAAAAAATGGTCCCCACAACAGGTTTTTATTACATTGTGGGGAACAATTGGTCCCCACAATGTAATATAAACATAATCCACACACACAGTTGCACTCACCACGCGTGCACAATCTCTCTGTCTCTCTCTGTCTGTATGTCTCTCTCTCTCTCTGTCTGTTTGTATCTCTCTCATGCACACACCCACATAGTTGCTCTCACTCCCCACTCGCACTCATACTCTATCTCTCTGTCTCTCTCTCTCTCACACGCACACGTGCACACGCTTGCTGTCACCCCCCCCCCCCCCACTCACTCTCACTTGTCACCTGGCTCTCCCTTCCCGATTCTCCCATGTTGCTCACCTGTCTCCTCGGCTCACACGCGTGGCCGTTTCTTCACGGACCGCGCTCCTCCGCCGGTGACCGCCGCCACACGGCAGGTGGTGCAGAAGAGGGAGGCCCATGACTACCGCTGCCTGTTCCGGGTCTGCTTCACGCCCAGGGACCCCCTGGATATGCTGCAGGAGGACCCGGTGGCCTTCGAGTACCTCTACCTGCAGGTGGGGCCCTCGAACGAGCCGCGTGACAGCGTGTACCTTCACAAAGGACATCCCCGTGTGACCATGCGTCTCTGCGCTCCCCCCCCAGAGCGTCACTGACGTGCTGCAGGAGCGCTTTGCCGTGGAGATGAAATGCAGCATGGCCCTGCGGCTGGCGGCGCTGCACGTGCGGGAGAGGCTGCTCAGCTGTGGGCAGACGCCAAAGGCATCGCTCAAG
>JAODJU010000050.1:1912391-1924684 GCA_026776725.1 Gnathonemus echidnorhynchus | reverse complement strand
GCAGAAGGCGTCGCTCAAGAGTGTCATGTGAGCAGCGGGGGGGGGGTGCATGCGGACGATCAGCACAGCCCCACACAGAAACTGACACACATGGATGATTATCTACTGACGTGCATCAGACCAAGACCGTAAACTTGCACGTTTACAGTACCGAAGTCAAAAATCTGGATGCACCTGTTGAAAATCATTTGTTTTTCAACAAGATAATGAGCCTAAGCTCACCTCGAGGGTACGTATATACTGTATTATCTTGTGAACAAGGAAAGAGATGGACTGTTGCAACAGACGGCCTGGCCCCCAACAATCCGTGTGTGCAAATGTAAATGGAAGGAAGACCTCTTGGGCTTGTAGGCCACGATGGACCGGGCTGGAGAAGACTAAGGAACCCACTTAAGTCCTGCGAAACCCACTCGTTCAGGTCAGACGAGAAAGGTGGAGTGCTGTGAAGCCTCTTAGGGAGCCCCCTGCTGGAGACAGTGTGAGCTGCACCCTGCCCTAGACAGATGTGCGTGTGGGTCACTGATAGTGTGTGGCGCCTCCTTCTGGTATGGCTTGGAACTGCCCCTTCCATTAGGCGTCAGAATCGCTGCAGCACAGTACATCGCTGTACAAGCAATTGTCTGCATCAAATAATGCGGCCTGCATTCCCATTTGGGAGCTGTCGCTCGCAAATGGGTGTTTTTGCCGATAAAATATCCCATCATTTTCACCTTCCCCCAGTGAGTGCACCCCCAGTCCCGGAGAGCCTTTAATGGGACACGCATTTGCGGTTCAGCGTTTGTTCTGGAGAAGCAGTTCCTGCCTCCGGTGTGAGTTGGCAGGTCTCACAGAGCGAGAGCGGTGCCAGGTTAGCGTAGCTGCACTGCACCATCCCTGCCACCAGGATCCCTGCACCCTGGGTGGCACGTCTTCAAACTGCGTCCGGTTTTGTCCACCATCTGTACAGAATGCGCTTAACGATCATCCATCTCTCCACAAGGGGTTCTAGTGCTACACGCATTACCGACTGAATTTGATCGCAGGATGAGCCGAGCGGCGACGCAGCTGGGAGTTGGGATCTCACTTTAGTTACCCGGCTTTCTCTTTCCGTCATAGGAAGAGCTGGGGCATCGAGAACCTCGTCTCTCCAACTCTGCTGAAGAACATGAAGGAGAAGGACCTACTGAAGGCCTTGAGCTACAACCTGAAGAAGAGCCAGACCCAGGAACCCAGGCATAAGGTCTTGGGCAGAGATGGCATCTACCATCCCGCTCTAGCTGGGCGGTGACCTCCTCTCTACTCTTTCCCAGGAGTCATTTCTGCCGCTTGCTCTCGACAGGTGACGCCGGTGACTGAGGCGCGGTTGAGCTACCTGAGGGAGCTGGCGGAGCTGAAGTGCTTCGGGGCGAAATCCTTCACAGCCACCATGATGGTAGGACAGGCCGCACGGAGCCAAGGCAGTGATGCTGTTGGTGGCTGATTCAATATCACATCAAGTTATTTGACTTAAGTTAAGTGAGCTGGTGGTGAAATGTAACAAACACATGGAATGGCTGAGGTGCCCCTGAGGAGGTTTGGGAGCTGAAGTGGTGCCGGTGTTCATCTACACCCACAGAAAAAAAAGGGTAAAAATTTGTACCTTTGCTTGTCACTGGGGCTGTACCCTCAAGGGTCTGCCAATTGTATCCTTAGCTGTAGGTAATTGTACCTTTTAAGGTACAGAAATAGACTCAGGAACATTTTGTTTGACTGCCAAAGACTCTTGCACAGTACCATACATCATAGAAGATGCTGAAATGATTCAAGGCCTCAGTGATTGTCTCCGTGCACAACCTGCAGCCTTGCAAGCAGGGCCGACTCTTATAGGCAGAATATGGCTCCCCAAATTACCTGCAGTGGAGGAAGTGAGATCGCTGGGTTTTTTTTTTTTTTTTGGTAAAGCTTTGCCTAGAGGCACTGAAAGGGTAGGGCCAGTTGCACAAAACAGCTTAAGATTTTCCTTAAAGTCCAAGTTAAAGTTTCCATAAAATCAGTTGCACAAAACACTCTTAAACCTTCTCCTTAAGATTTCCTTAAAATGTTCACTTAACTATTTAAGTTTTAAGGAAACCCTTAAAGTTCCCTTAACAGCTGCACAAAATACCTTAATAAACAAAGTAAGGAAAACAATTTAAGGTACTGCAGCACAGCCGAGTTTTTTGCGATAAACGAAGAAAATGAACACATCCTGAGAAGAAAGTTCCATGACTGGGAGAACCCAGTGGATACGACTAATGATGAGCAGTGCATTTTGCATTGTAGATTTTACTGGCAGTTGATTTATGATTTCATTTATACAGCCTGTGTCACATATATAATTCATTATTAAATCAGAGTTTTACTTAAGAACAGAGGTAATCGCAAAGACCAAAGGTGCTTAAATTGGTTCAGTAAAAAGGAGCTTGGTGCTCCGCTGAGAGAGTGAGCAGGTCCGGTTCTGCTCCACGGACCTCCCCCTGTCCGTGTGTCCTCAGCTCCAGGACAGGGACTCCACGGTGACCCTGCTGGTGGGGGCTAAGTATGGAATTAGCCAGGTGATCAACCACAAGCACAGCATCATGACCAGGCTGAGCGAGTTCGGCAGCATCAGCCGCCTGGAGCTGCTGCCCGAGTCCGACAAAGTCAGCCTGGTAAAGATCTACCTGCAGGAGATCAAGGTGCGGCCTGGCTCATCTTCACACGCATCGTTGTAGGATCACCTCAAAAAGCAGGGATGATGAGTGCAGATTTGTTCATTTGCCAGATAATGAGTGCATACCAGGAGGATATTCCACAAAGCAGGATCTCTTCATTAGCTGGATAACTTAAGCCAAATGTAAGGATTGTCCAATAGGAATGTCAATTAACTGTCCAATAGGAGGAAAAGGTTTCACATTTGACTTAAGTTATCTAGCTGACTGAGAAATTCTGGGGGTGTTCCACAAAGCTGGGTTAATTTAAGATAGAAGGCACGATTGTCCAATTGTAATGCTCCTTGCCTAAACTCTTATTGGACAATTATGAATTCTAGCTTAGGTTAACCTAGCAAACTGAGAAATCATCTCACCCAATTCATGGATCATGGATTCCCCCAGGTATTTACCCACCCCTGTCAACATTAATATTTGGTTTTAAACAGATATGGAAAGCTCAGGTTCAGAAATTAAAAATCCAGACCAAGAATTGAATATACAGAGTCACATTCACAGAGTACTTAGCTAGTGTGTTGAAACAAAATCTTTGTCTGGATTTTCACTTTCTGAACCTGAACTTTCCACCTCTGGTTTTAAACCAGTTTATTATTTAGTTGATATATGGAGTAGGAGCAACAAAGCTTTTTGTGTATATGGTAACTATGTACAACAGCTTGCTGAAAGACTCTTTTTATCTATGACTGTCTGGCAATTTGTGACTTTGTGAATTGTAGTCACACTTGGCGTTTACAGTCCGCTATGCAATGGCTTCTGTTCTGTCTTGAGCCCATTACCCTCATGCTGGAGTGCCAAGCTGCCAAAGACCTGTCCTGCCTGGTAGCGGGTTACTGCAAGCTGCTCGTGGACCCGACGCTGACCGTGTTCCCCTGGACGGAGCAGGAGAAGGAGCATCGCGTTTCGGCTGAGGAAGGTGAGGAGTTAGGGGAGCATTGGAGGATGGGGAGTGCCGGCAGAGGAGAGTGAACAAGCCCGAGTTCGGCTGGCTGGTAACTACAGTCAGCCCTCCGTATGGATTTTGGAATCCGTGGGGGGGGGGGTTTGAATTACTTTATGTTTAACTTTCTTCTTAGATGTTAAGTACATTTTGAAGCCATGGGGGCGCTATATTGGTAATATATCATACATTCTAGTCAAGGAAATGTTAATCGTCTATGTTGTAAGTGTTTAGCGTGATTCACGGCATCTTTAACAGCGTCTGTTTGTTCAGGGTACGTGTCACGGGGCTGCAGTGACTCTGAGGAGTCTTCTGAGCTGGACACCTTCATCTCTCTGGTCAGCCCCCGCCTCTCCACTGGGCCGGCTGCCACATGCGTGCCGGAGAAGCAGAGGAAGAGGAAGATGGGAAGGGGAGGAGGAGAGCAGATGGGGGCAGAAGAGGAAGGTGAGAGGTGGGTAGCCGAGAGTGGAGAAGCAGAGGAGCAGAAGGGTGATGGAGACACTGGTGAGGAGGGGGCGTCCGAGGTCGGCGACTCCTGCTGCTCCGATTCGCGGTTCGTCAGCAGCTGCTCTAGCGACTCCATGGATGCTCTAGAAGAAGACGACTTCGTCACCTGTTCCTCCAGCCACCCCACAGACCTGGAGGCTTCCTACCCCTACTCGTCAAGCCCACCTGCACAACACGATCCAGGCGGGGGTCAGGAAGCTGCTGGCTGCACCACCGACTCGCACCCGGCTGACGGCTGTAACATCGCCGACCCAACGTTGCGCTTTGCCGAGCTCTCCCGCATGGCTCAATGGCTCCCCAGCCCCCCGGAAGCCAGTGAGGAAGAGGAGTGCATGTTCACCTTCGAGGAGAAAGACGCCCGGCCCTATTATAACATCTGCTGCAACGTCACTCCGGACAGTGCCTGCAGCTTGCCCAAACCGGTACGTGAGCACCCCCTGGAGGAGGGACAGTACATGCCTCTGAACCCAGAGCCCTTGCCCATCTTTCACCCACCACCCGGCTTTGAAGACAGCAGCTCGGAGGAAGAATTTTTTGATGCACGTGACAGATTAAGTTCACCCGAGTTTATCTACGGCAGAGAGCTGGCCACAGGTCTGTATCAGTGTAACCACAAGTACAATATTATTTTCAACTGCTTCTTACAATTTGCTTCCTATGTTCTCACATATTTTTTTAGAAATTGTTTATATGAACCGATACTGTTCTCTTAATTGGTGAATTTTGGCTAATCTGATATAGTCCATCATGTCTACTTTTTGGGTAATGACTCATGGAAATACCACCATGACGAAATGCTAACTGAAAGGCTGTCTTTTTTCATGTTAATAGATGGAAAATCGAGGATGTCAAGTCTGACTAACGTTGGCTTTGCTGTGGCAGAACCGCTGATGGATAGGGAACAAGAGATGGTCTCGAGGCTCGGGACGAAATCCCGCAAGCGTCGCTCCTTCGTGGCTTCTGAGTATACCTCCCAGGTGTCCTTCCCCAGTCATGATAGGGAATCCATAGATGAGGACATGGTTTGTTGTTTCGACACCAAACCGCCCGCCCAAAACTTCTGCCTCACCTTCTCCTCCTTGACCAGTGAGGAGGGGGATTCTGCCCAGCTAGAGTCCAAACCCATCCCTGCCTCTGCCTCCTGGGGCAGCTATGGCCAAGAGAAAGTGACCAAGAACAAGCAACTGTCCTCAAGCCTATTAGAGATGGAGCCAGATACCATGGAGTTCAAGTCGGTGACGGAGCTAATCACGGCAGCTTCCCCGGTCATCCTGGCAGTGCGCTGCCGTCTCGGGCCGGAGGGCAAGGAGAGTTGCAAACAGCCTGAGATTGGGGACTGTGCCACGAGCCATGATGATGCACCTTTCCCACATCACATGTTCCTCTTGGAGAAAGATGGGGAAGCCAACTGTTGTAAGGACTCATCTAGCATCTCTACAACAGTCAAAGGCAGGATAGAAGAAAATGGCATCACCACTGTCACCGGAGAAGCACAGGTGCAAAAAACAGATCGACTTCCTCACCTGAGCAGAGGAGGAGATATCCTGCAGCTAAGTCCAGTATCTGAGGTTCCCCTGGTCCAGTCACTGTGTCCTGTACCCTCACTACACACAGAAACATCAACGTTTCACATGCCTATAGTTGAAGAGGGGGAGGAGTCTAGTAATGATGACCTTGATGCAGACGCTCACTTCACCGCACAGGATCGCAGTGGAAGCCTGGCCCTAGCCATTCAAACAAGTTTCTCCCGCAGCTTTGAGAGTCTTCTGGATATAACGACTGAGGAGGCTGTTGGTCCCACTTCCAGTGCTCTCAAGGAGACTGGAGTCATTCCCCTGGAGCCAGGTGCTTTCAATCTTCATGGCTGCACCACAGGATTAGTCAGCCGTTTGTCCACTACTACTCTGCGGGGTAAGATCCAGATGCTGCCATGGCTCCTGTCCAGGTCCCAAGAGGCTCCCGGCTACAATGCCGCAGAGGTAGAGGCCATTGGGCTGGAGGGAGTTACAGGCTTGGAATACACAGATGGAGATGCAGATGACACCATAGTTGCAGAGCTGGTGAACTGTATCAATGCAGATCGTTTGGATGACTGGAATTCAGACTTGTGTTTTTCAAACAGAGCTTTTCTTGAAACAGAAGCTCCACTCACTGTCTTTCACTGTACAGAACCTACAGTGCTGTCAGGAGATGGGTCACCTGGGAAAGTACCAGCTCAGGACACTGACCCAACCCCTGAGGTTACTGAGCTATGTGACTCCATGGGGCCTGAGTCATATGTCCATCCCTGCCCCCAGGAGAAGGATGCCTTGGATTGCAGTCCAGCATCTGTGTTGGGGTGTCCCTCCATGCTGGAGGAACACCAGGCGCAAGTGTCTTGTGGCTGCCAAGCCATTTACACCAATTGCTTCAACAGTGTGCTGGACAAGAACAAATTTGACGGGGACTTGACGGTTTACGAATTCTCTTGTCGAACACAAGGGATGGAAGAAGCGCCCCTAATAGACACCCCACCATGGTCAGCTCCTCCACCTTCCATGGATCTGAATCCCTTGTCAGCTCCACTGGAGGACATCCTTAACCAGTTGCGAAACCGCCGTTACCGGACCCTTGATGGGTTCCTCTCATTGCAGCAGGACTTAGTGGTGCTATTGACCCTACTGAAGGAGGCACAACTAGATCGAGGGCGCCATCACCAGGAGACGTGCGCGTTGCACTTTTCCGAGGACAAGCGGTTGCTCCGTGCCGAGGCGCGCAAGCTGATGTCACTGTGCCAGCGAGTCATCCGGGTGGGCCAGACCCCCGAGGAGATGCTGCTGGCCTTGGCCGAGAGCTTCCGTACCCTCGTGCAGCTGGCCAGCGTCTGCCTCTGGTTCTCCAGCTGCAGCTTTTGCCAGAGGCGCCACGCCGAGGTCCTGCGCAGCCTGACGGACATCACCAGGACTTACGAGGAGTTCGCCCAGCTAGCGGAGCGGGCCAGCGGCCGGAAGAGCTGCCACGACATCGTCATCAAGCTTTTAGCTCGGCAGTGCACCACGCTCACCGCCTCCATCTTCTGCCTCACCCAGCTCTTCCGCACCCTCGCAGACCTTTGACCTGACCTCCATCTGAACTCGGATGTTCACCTGTGACATCCAGAGGTGCCTGGCACAGCGAGGCTGGGCTGGGGATTTGCGGTTGATGGTGTCTGTGAGCAGTGCCCGCAGTAGCTATACATATGCTACCACATCCACTCAGGACATGTGACTGATTCCAGGGGCCACACCTGACTGGTCTGAGTGTACTGTTGCTAGATTTAAAGCGGGTATGCTTGAGCTTTCTATGTATATATGTCTGTGCGTACCATATTTCTCCTGTATTTATATAATTTATTTAGTACACTATTTGCTTGTTTTCTTACGTCAGAGCCTCAATAGTTTCTGAAACCTAGGAATTGTATGGAGTCTGTGGTATAGTGTGGCTTTCAACCTGCCGCATACCTCCGGACCAAGCCGTCCATGCTGTCCATGAGTGTGGAATCTGATCCCTAGAATGGTAATGCAGATAAAGAATAGTACCATTAACCTAAGCCTATTTATTGGAAGAAATTTCATTGTTACGGCCCAAAGCTGTATGTAATGGTATGTTCTGTGCAAGACAGACTCTAATGTGGTTGGTAAATTGACTGAGTCAGACAGCAGTTCCTCAGTCATCGATCAGGGGAGTTACAAGCACAATGTGAATTTATTCCTGAGTGACTGACACCACATAGTTGCAGATTTGTGCTGGTTTGCAGGTCCGCCAGTACGAGTCACCATTTTGATGGATCGATGTTGAAATTAGTTTCAGGTACTGTAGCTGTGTCTCTCATTATCAGAAGAATTTATATTTTTTTTTGGTCATTAACCCAACTTTGCAACCTGGAAAAAAATCACAAGAAACTGATGTACAGTTTTGTAAGCTTTTGCATTATTTGTGTTGCCTTAACCTGTTTAATTCTTACTTGAATGCATAATTAAATGCATACTATAAAATCAGCGAAATGGCAGAATGGGACACAAAGCTGACCTCATAAACTGCAGAGGAAAACTCACTTTGACAGAGATGTAAACCAAATGGGGGGTGTGTGAGGGCAATGACAAGGGTACGAGTCTCAGCTGTGGTTAGGAAGTACCAGGATGAGGGGGTGCTGGAGTGGACTCCTCCTGTGACACTACAATGGTATCTTCCAAAACAAAACCCAGCCTTTTACTCCCCTGCTAAGTTGAGTGGTAGTGTCTGTCCAGGCCTCATTAATCCAACCTGAATTTGTGAAAGCACAGCACGGCCGATTTTGAGTCCTGTAGGGTGCTACACACGATGATGGAATGCATGATGAACTTGCACTAGAGAGTTATACCTCGAGCATTTGTTTTCACAATATAAAAGCACAAGATGTTGCCACCCTGTTGATCCGATGGTGCTTTTCTTGTTAGTTCGGGTGCACAGATCTGCCTCAAGCTGCCAGCTGAATTCCCTGCATGTACGATTCCGCATTAAGGTGTTCAACCTCGAAGCTGCGTCTGTCCCACTCAGAACCCCCACCTGGGCTAAAATGAGCCAATGGAATCCTACTCCTTAGCCAACACTTGGGCTTGTTTTTTAAAGCAGTTTTGTTCAGGGGGGGCTAACTGAAATTAAGCGTAACCTGAGCAATGAAAGGGTGTTTGTTTTGGCTGAACACACCACCAAAAAGAAGAGGAATGGAGACACTCTCATGTTCTGTCACCCATTTGCGAAAGAACTGGTGAAACGCTCAAGCTAAACAAGAGTGTGGTTATATGTAGGAGGTCGGTAGGGGTCTCCTGTGACTCTCGTCAAACTCCTGCTCAGTACTGTAAATTAACACTGCATTGTGAAATTACAAATAAATTAAAATTTCTAATACGAACAATGTAATAACTGATAATCTTGTGAAAGCATTTGCATATTTTATACCCATACAAAAGTTAAAAATAATGAACCCCAATTAAGCAAAACTTTTGATTTGAAACTATTCTGATACACAGTGGATCTTTTTAAAGATAACTGACCCTAGATTCTCTGCCCAGACCTGCTCCAACACAATGGATGGAACCAGGGATATCATAAACTAAGCTGAAATAAAGTGAGTAATAAAATTAAAAAATAAAATAATAAACTAAAACTAAGAGAAAACTATGTCACTTCCGAAACTAAAATAAAATACCTCCCATTACCATTCTGAAATACAATTTAGTCAAAGTAATTTGTTTGGCTTCCCTCCTTGATGGAATTCATTCAGGGGCAAAGGTGGAAATTTCAGGTCCAGAAAATAAAAATCCAGACCAAGATTTTGTTTCAACCAACCGGTTGAGCATAAAGAATTAGTCACAGAGTGCTCAGCCTCTGTTGTAATCCAGTATTTTGCCTTTATTTGACGATGAATAATGCCTGGAACATGTTTTGCCCATTTTGAGTAAAACCTTTAATCTCATTCCACAAGGCAACAACAGAAAGTCTCATTTCTTAAGAAAATGTATCCATTACAAAAAAAAAAAAAAAAAAAAGATCAAAATGTGACACACATGTAAGTGCACTGTGAGCCGGAGACGTCAACACTTGTGAGCGGTACCATATGACTGAACATTCACTGCAGCTTTTCCATATTCACATGAAATAATCAGTTTACATGAAACATATGCTGTTTGATAGTATGTGCAGTGATACTTGTGTAATGCTGCAGTGTACACATCTGATTGTCAGTTTAAGGTTTTTACCCCATGCATTGTTCCATGAACGGCTTGCATTGCTATTAGAGATGTCAGTTGCTTAGAACACAGCAACCCTGAACGAACCCCCATGTCAGGTTTTCATTAAAAAATGGGCTTCATGTCACATGACAAAGACAAGGGTCTCCGCTTCCCCATTGGCTGACAGACACACCTCTCCGGCCAATTGCTGAGAAGGCAGGAGTGGCAATCCAGCAGAGAAGGGAATGCATGTTTGGTGTTTGCATCTGCGTTCCTGATGTAAGGCAAGCTAATGTCAGTCTGTACAACTGTAAAATACCACAACCTCTCATTTCTACACAAACGGCCGGGATGCATCCCTGTGGCAAGTTGGGGAAGTGCTGATATCTTCTGGCATGTACACCAAAATAACAACCAAAACACAAACATATCCAAAGTCACGCCAAAAGTCGTTTTAATGCAAGACACCACACAGGACACACTGGCAGTGGGGGAAAAAAACCCTAAAGCGCGTCTACCGTGGTTTAAACAATTTGCGAAACAATTTTTTTTTACAGTGGCAAATTTGACGTGTTCTTCAGTGGAGTACAGACCATCACTTGAGGGGGAAAAAATGGCTGCCCACAGAGGGCAAAGCACCGATGCCACCCTGAGTCACGAGGGTACTCGACAAACAAGAAAGCCGCCTTGGTCAATGGGCCAACCTCTTTCCGAAAGCTGGCACCATCCCTCGAAGTCGTGTCACCGAAAAGGTAAACACTAAATTCTAAGTCTTTGCCTGAGGCTGTCCCGTCACATGGTATGTACATCAGATTTCTGAAGGAAAGCTATGGCGAAAGATTACATTTTACGTCATTTGACAGTGGAAGTCCGGCCAAGGGTAGTTGCGGGGAAAAAAACACTCCGTGAAGTAGCAATTTGATTGCTCTTCATTCAATTTTTCCAACCATTTCTGTTGCCAAACAAGTCCCAGCCTTGCTTATCCAGCGTGGAGTCTTTCATAAGTAAAGGCACATTTAACTCATGTTGCGTTTCTTCCACTGATGGGAGACATTTCCTAATTATGTCATTTTGACAAATCAAAGCTGTAACCAGACAGTTAATTCCTATAACCTCAGTAGCATGACCCCTGTTCAGCTGCATGGCCCTTTAAGTAAACACTTCACTGGCGCCATAATTCATCACGACCTGCCTGTCAGGAAGACCTAAAGTTCATTAATGACCACCCCCATCATCACTCCAAGGTCCAAACCACCCCCCAACTATGATTCTCGAAATGACTCCGCTATTTTGGCCAACAATAGTCTTACAAATCCCGCTTCCACATAAGTGGTTTTGCTAATGTATTTACCGAATTAAAAATAAATCCAGTGTTGCCATGAAAACTAATCGTCACATTTAAACACAGATACAATCACATTTGTTCTTTAAACCAGAAATGTGCTGCATTCTTTTAAATGCAATCGCACATTTAAGCCCACCGAACACCCAGATTCATTAAGATGAACAAGTCACATGCAAATGGCTGCATTTCCACTGAATTCATCTGCGGTTCAAACACAGGCTCACGTCGTCCTAACTGCTAACTTCTGAATGGAACACTGTTTAATAGCCAGGTGCAAACACCTGATTAACACTGAGAAGCATCAGAGTACAAATTTGCCACATTAAGGAACATAACTCATGTATTTTATATACAAACAAAGATGGCTTTTAAAGGAACAATATTGTTTAATGTCAATACTCAAGACAGTGTTATGTGCATTACTGATGTCCTGTCAGGATTAAATAAACTTTGGTACTGACATCCTAGGTTGTTATTTTGTCAAAGGAGAATAAATGAATGAATCAATGAATTCATTCATTCAAATAGGTGAACTGCATCAATGCATATAGGTCTGAGTGTAAGGAAACAGCCTTCGAGAAAACGACTGGGGGCTTGCTGGCACACTGGCACCAATACAGAGGCCACCAAACCCTAACCGCTGTCTGTCTGCCCATTGTTTGAAAGATGGGCACCTATAAAACCAATAGGGATGGATTTAACCTGCCTGTAACCTTTGCTCAGGGTGATACATCAGTCATCACATGCTCTCACTCACCAATTGGTCCTTATTGGTTAATACAGAGTGATTGACAGCACCCTGACCCCACCTCCTTGTGCTTTAAAGCTTTGTATAAGCTCAGGGAATGGATGGAGTTCTATTCCCTCACAGAGAAACTTTCACCAAAGAAATGACTGAGAGCTGCCAACAAGGAGGCCCTAGTCCAAAAGTGGTTTTTTGGCAGTTGGGTCACTGCAGTCAACTGGGCTCTGACCACCCTGCCCTGCCCCACGTCATACCCTTCAAATAAATGGTACTGACATGGTCCAGCCCAAAGGATGGGGGGGGGGGGGGGGCACAGAAG
>JAODJU010000050.1:1893950-1912291 GCA_026776725.1 Gnathonemus echidnorhynchus | reverse complement strand
GGGGGGGGGGGGGGGGGGGGGGGGCACAGATGCTATAATGGTGACAGATCACAAGCATCTTCACGACGCCATTTTGTTCTTGATTGTTGAAAATTTAATATGGACAATGTGATCCAACCGTCTCACGTCGGGTCACATGAGCTTCAGGAGAAGCTCGTAGGTGGCATTGATGATGCCCCAAGACAGGATGGAGCGGTGGTAGTTCAGGTGTGCCCCCCGGTAGAGGTGCGTCAGTTTGCCGTCCCGCTCGCTCCAGATGGTGCGCAGGACTTGGAGCGAGGATTGGAAGTCCCCTCCCACCTGCGACTGCATGCGAGTCTTCAGGACGTTGAGCGGGAAGAAGAGGACGCCCAGCATGGCTCCCAACAGGCCGCCGCAGATGAAGTCGTTGACCAAGTGGGCGGCGTGGGTCTCAGCCTCGGGGAGGCTACTCTTGATCGGCCCGCGGAGGCCGAAGAACAGTGCGTTGCTGGGCCCATTCCGCAGCAGGATGGGAACCATGCCGCGGTAGCACTCGCGCACACCATGGTCCTGCACCAGCGTCCGGAACGCGTGGACTGTGTTTTTGAAGCGGCCGTGGTGCCGCTGGTCCTGCAACAGTGTCTGGACCCTCTCGAAGGGGGTCAGGGTGGCCTCCGCGATGCCCGCCAGCACGGCCGCGACGCTATCGGTCAGCAGCCCCGGGGCGCCGGCAGGTCGTGGCAGCAGTCGTGACATGTCCTCGTACAGGCCAAACATGATGGCCACCGTGGTCGTCTTCTGAAGCAGAGGGGGCAGCAGGCCGCGGTACAGGTTCCGCAAGCCGTCCCTCTGCAGCTGCCGGACTGCCTCGCCCGCACGCACGCCAAACAGCTGCTGCCGGAACAGCACCTTCTGGATGGGGAAGGTGATCATGATGTTGGTGAAGGCGGCGCAGGAGCCGCAGGCGTAGTGCTTAACGCCGCCCGGCGCCTCGCACTCGCGAGTCCCTTGCCGAGTCTCTGACACCATGGTAGCCACCACCGTGGGCGCGGTCACACCAGCGATTCGGCCACACGGTCTCTGGAAGTCGGGATGCGAGGCCCGCGTGGGACAGGAGGGTCCTGCAAACGCAGATCCGGCACGTGAGACGTATGGCGCCGACCCGAACCTTTAGCCTAAACCCGAACACACGAGTTTACAGGATAGCTGCTGCTCCCATTTTCCGTCTCTGCTTAGTGGAAATGTCTAGGGGGCAAAATGCAAGCAGAACTCGTCTTAATAATCATTAGGGTTCAGGTTACTACATGTATTTTTGATTTTTTTTTTGTTACACAACTGTAATTTGCCAGTCAACTCCATGATCCAGTGAAGATGGCACAAGCTCACCACCCATTCTGATTTTGTGCGCCATTTTGCTGTGATTTTCCCTGAAGGGTCCCATGTGCCATTCCGACACCTCACTGATATCCCCCGTTCGACTGAGGCCCACCCAGGGCTTTCTGCGTGCCCCCACAGGGCACCCCCTAGTGGCTGGGTTATGCCTGCCCTAACATTCCCATTCACACATGGATGTAGGTTTCTGACCTGTCGCGACTCGTTGGCACGGAATGCTCGGCTCATCCCCTTCACTTTCTGACTTTACCCTAAAACTTCATATAACAAAATTTAAAAGGGATTCCCACAAACCCTGTGACCCTGACTAGAATAAGGAGTTAGAAAATAAACGAACAAACGTCCTACCCTGTGTTAATTCAGTCCAGGGAGTTGTACAAGTCAGATTTTCACTGCTGGTGTCCTGTAAAGGAGAGAATTTATAATAATAAGGGTCTCATTTTTGCTGTCATACAGTACAAATCATAAATAAGTAACTAAGCATTTTATTTATATAGCACTTTTCTAGACCCGAATACCTTTCTGGAACGAAGTGCCTCAAAAGGAAAAAAAACAAAGATATTCAAACATCAGCAGGAGGACGGTCAGTAAATAAGTTTTCAGATGCTGTTTAAAAGAGTTCACACCGTCGGCAGATCAAATGTCCATGGGCAGACTGTTCCACAGCCTTGGGGCAGCAACCACAAAAGCTCTGTCAGCCCTGATCGTAAACTTGGACCTGGGGGGTAACATGAAGTCCTCATCAGATCTGGATGTCCCGTTGGCTGAGTTTGGGGTCAAAAGGTCACGGATACAAGCGGACGCCTGATTGTTTAGAGTAAATAAAAGAATCTTAAATTCTATCCTATATTTTTCTGGTAGCCCGGGTAAAGAAGCCAGAGCCAGAGATATATATGCTCCGTAGCCGGTTTTGCTTAATAGCCTAGTGGCAGAATTCTGAAGCCACTGGAGTTTCTTTAGAGCTGAATATGAGAGGTAGGTGAATAGAGAATTACAATGATCTAAAAGAGAAGAAAACAAATTATAGACTCAAGAGATGAATGAGGGGCAATGTGCCATAACATGGAGGTGCTTCTAAGCTGGAAAAAAACCATGCACAGCGATTTCACATATTCAAGATTTATTTGTTTGTCAGAGAGACAGTTAGAGGATGACTTAGTATTATATATAAAACAAACCAACCAACAAAGCCAAAGTACACTAAAAAGATGCACAAAAAAATGCATCAACCCATATTAAGTAAGAAGTGTCTCACTTGTCATGCAGTACTACACCTTCTTCGCACGTTCATCCTGGAGCAGACCTTTTTGTTTGGCAGGGCGTCCAAGCCTTAACCCTAATTCCCTGCTGCCAGGGCCTGGAGGCGTGCACACCTGTGCCTGACACGAAGTGGGGGCGGAGGAGCGGGATCAGAGCACTCTGGCACCTACTTCCACCTACAATAGTACATTTGCCCCCGCCATATGTGACAGAACTCCCGGACTGCGATTATAAGAACCTTTACAACTGGCGTAGTACTGCGTATTGCATTTAAAAGCGCTGCAAGTCTCTAAGCAGTAGTCGACAACACACATGCGGCATGCATTTTAAGCGACCTCCTGGACTCGGCGCACATGCTCAGCGGCGCTGACCTTCCCGCCACCTTAAAGACCGGCCTGCTCTTTGGCGTTTGGTCAGGGCGCCTCCGAGCACCGAGCCCGCTCTGTGTGCCTCGGGCAACCGGGAATCTGCACGGAGCTACGAACCGACGAATCAGCAGCCCTTCAGCATCCAGATATGACTGTTTACGGGCGTCCATAGCGAGCAGGGCACATCTGCACCATCAGTTTAATCGCAACTTAAATTTAACTAATATCCTGCGCCTGGCAATTTTGTCAAAGTGTCAATCCAGAGAGAACTATACCCAGAAGCGGCCATCTCCAGGGCGGTTTCTTCCCATTATTTTGTTACGGCGCCATTGCCAACAGTGGAGTACCCCAAAAGAGCTCGATCGGTACCCTATAATCCACTCGATCGAACACCCTGCTCTGGGTGACCGCCTTACCAAGAAACTGGGTTTTTTCTGTCAGTTAAATGTTTCACGGCCTGTCCGTTAATGTCGATAACGGTTAGTTGTGGTCCGTATTAAAAGTGGCACCGACTGTCATTTATACATCGCGATCGTACAACCGTTATCTAGTAAATCAGCGAATCGAAAGAGCAATATTACGTAAGCTAGACTGGAGTGTTCTATCTGTATTCTAAGCTTCGACCGTGACCCCGACGGTCCATACCAATGGGGGTGATCACAACAAATGCAAACACTGACAGCGGATCAGACCAACCCCAAACAGTTATATCAGCCGTATCATTGTAAACATACCTCCATGCGCCGCCGTCACCACCCGTGATCCTTCTTCGAAGACGAGCAGCCCACCCCGGCCGTGCCCCGTTGCCCTCACCCACTAGCTGCTCCGGCTGCATGGTGGCGCTCTGCTGATGACGTCTGAGCCTCGAGCTGGGCGAAGGGCTCGCAGCGCGCCTTTTGCGGTTGGTGGGTGGGGCGCTGCGTGCAGACTACATAAATACAGAAAGAAAATAAAAAACGATTTCATACCTGATTTACGCCAGATGCTACTTCTTTGGTCCCGTAGACCCCCAGTGTAAATTGCTTTCTGATTAGAGATTAATTCATTTATAATACACTCGCATGCCTATAATATTTTTTTCTAACGCTGCGTCTAAGTACAAGCACTTTGAGATTTTTTTTAAACGGAAACTGAGCAGAATATAAAATCCAGGATTATAACTGTGCATTCAAATTTAAACTTGGGTTTATAAATTGATTGCGGGAATGCAATCATCATAATTATTTACAATGTCCCAAACGATACGATTAAATGGAAATGGACAGGGATAGTCATAAATATGCCAGATAAATGCTTAAAATTATGTACCAGTAGCTCCGTATACAGGCCATCCAGCACCCCCGTTAATTTGTCTTGTGACGTCACACGAATCCAGAATAAAAAGCTTGCGCAGCGCAAGGCGGTACCTCTATTGTTCTGAACGCTGATCGGGTGCTGGTGTCTGGACAAGACAGCAAGGTAGTTTGGTAAGAATCTCTCGTCTTTCCTTTTTTTGATGCGTGTTGAAATTGGTTTTCTGTATAATAGAACTTTGTCCAATATATGAGGGTAAATCGTATATTGGAAGGAATTAGTTTTGCTGTGTGGTGCCTTTTTTCCTGAGGTGTTACACGTGCTCTAGGTGCCGTTTTTTCTTTTCCCCCCCCTTCCATTGGTATCATTAGTCAATGGGAGTTTTATTTGCTATTTTAATTACAACGAACTAGCTAGTGATGCTCCCCTATTATCGCGGTGTGCAGCAGAGTACTGGGAATTGTGGCACCTTCTAGTTCCGTTGGTAGTGATTTATTATTTTTAATGTCTTGTGACAGTAATTGCACAATGGCAGATAAACCCAATGTCAGCGAGATCGAACACTTTGACAAAACCAAACTGAAGAAGACGACGACCCAGGAGAAGAATACGCTCCCTTCAAATGAGAGTAAGTAGCCGACAGACGGTTATGTAAAACGGGGCGCTTTTTGGGTGAATCCGCTTCTACGGGGGACGGGCGCCGCTTGCTCCGACGCATTGCCTCGCGTTAATGCTGATTGAAATCGGCGTGGGTGGGATCTCCGTTCCCTGAATCTTGAGTCTCTGATTCTCTCGGTCTAGATTACGGCTACGCCTGCTTTCCCCTTTGGCTGAATGGGAGGGCGTGTCACCCCGGTGCCCTCTAACAGCCCGAGGACTGCCCTAATGCAGACTGATTTATTAGCATGCCCGTGTAACCGCGTGTTTTATGCCTTGCCTCCGCAGCTATTCAACAGGAGAAGAAAACCTTGACGTCTTAGGCATGGCGGAAACGCGGATTCATTCTCCACCGCACACGTCTGGAGCATGGATCAATCTCTCGGCTCACAAATGCGGCACACGGGGAATCTAGAGTCTTTGCATTGCTTTATTCCGTAACGGAATAAGCCGTGTGGTCTGCTAGATTCCCACAAGTGACACACAATGCTTGACAACCTGTCAGTTTGTACAAATTGCAAAGTGCACTGAATAAAACTCCCTGAATACTACTCGTGTCGTTTTTCTGTAGTGCTAAATGTGACTGGGTGTAGTCTTTGTTCCCCTCCATGGTTACATCGAACTCTCGATGAGGTATTGATGATGGAATGGTGTTTGAACCTTTGGCAACTATTGCTCCAGGCTTTGTACACACAAAGTAGTGGTGTTCACATGGACTGTCTTGGGTCATGCCACACTCTAGGCACTGCCTTCCACTAACACTAATGTATGCTATGGAAAGTTGCATGCTTGCATAGAGCCTATCTCCTTCAGTTGGCAGGCTCTGTGTGTGATTCCATAGAACTGGTCTTTAATGCTGGACTACTCCACTGAGTAGTGTGTGGTTTGTCTTTTCCCCCCCCCCCCCCCCCCCAAATGAAACTCCATACTGCTGGATGTCCTGTGGGACCTTGAAACATTTGGGGGATTTTAAGGAGAGTCAGGTGTCACCCATGAACAAAACAGACTAACTCGAAATGCACTGCAATTGCTGGTTCTCACTCCTTCAGTGTACTGCGTCTGTAGCCCTTAAATGACTCCGATGACAAAAATGCTACCTCGATGTGCAATATGACTGTGAACCTGATTTCTGTCTTTACTGTCACGATAACTGGTCACAAATACAGCCGTGACTGGAAGACTAAACACTGCTGTGCTGGATTTAGTGTTTTAGAATTTCTGAGAAGTCCACGTCTCGTGAAAATGAACAAATATATTTGTATACGAGATAAGGTGTCTTTTTGTTAATGCAATGCGCTTCCGTGCAGACGAACCGTCGTCGTATTTTTAAATTAAACATTTTCCTGACAAGTCCCCTCTTGCTGTCTGAGCACAGCACCAATCGCTTGTTCAAACCCTCACTTATTAAATGAGACCCACCTCATGTATTTCACTGTGGTTACTAAGCAGGGAATTTATTGATATTCATCATGCCGCCGAAACGTAACATACCATTTCATAATTTCATTAAGTATTTCGGAAAGGTCTGACTCATTTGTCGGGTGCACGGAAGAAAAAGAGGCGTGCATGGAGATTTCAGCATGCATGTCACGCCTCCCCCCGCGGGGGGGGGGGGGGCGTGCCGGTCTGGGCGGCGGCGTCACGTCACGTCACGCCACGTTCGCAGCTGCGTTACGGCCTCAGGTTCGTTCGAGGCGGAAAGGATTCCTAGTCCGTCTCGCTCCGAAGGGCTGAGATCTTTAGCCCGTTTATAGACAACGGTTTGCGGAGAGGGAGAACATGGAGATGGACGCCAGTTTGGATCATGAGATTAAGGAATGGCTGCGGCTGGATAAGGTGAGGCATTGGGATTTATATGTTTTATCCATACTGTCCCGATTGTGTTTTTCCCAATAAAGTGACAACTCCTGTCGGAGAGATCAGGAAGTCGAAGCGCTATCTGTCCATTTGCATCGATGCCGAAACATGCAATATTTATAATTTAACACTGAGCGGGTGCACTTCGTACAGTTAAATATGCGTTCATAACAGGCAATAGGGGATGTAAGCAACACCGGACATCAACTTTTCGCTGACATTGCATTACAGAAGAAAAAAATTATTTCGTGACCCTCTCATCTCGTCCCAGCAGCCGCCCTCACTTTTCAGGATGTAAATGCTTCCTAAGGGAAAGTTCACGTTTTCCGTCCCGGGTCTCAGATTAGTCCCACGGGCTGCCATGGTGTAAACTTAAGCTCGCTGGGAAATAAAAATCTGCCATAGAAAGGTTACTTAACTAGTGTAACGTACAGTCACCGGAAATTTCACGTTCAGTAACGTGCGTCGCCGCACTGTTTATGGATTAGATACTAGACTAGACTTGTTACCAATAAGTCATTCGCATTTTATTGAAGTGCATTCTTTGCATCCTATTTAATTGCATACTTTGCTGTACTTAAAAACAGGCGACACGGATCTCTTGTCGTGTGTCTTGCTCCACATTGATCATAAAAACCGTGGTGAAAGGACATGAAGTGAAAGAACCATGGAAAACTAAGCAGATTTGCCGCTTGGCGTGGCGGAGGCTCACGTGGGCTTAGATTAGTCGACTCATAAAGATCTTAATTTCCGAGAAATCTGGACGTGTGATCAGTACTCGATCCGTCCGTGCTGTATGTCATTCGTACAGTTTATTACATGTGATATCCTCCCTTGACGCTACTGACACCTGCTCTTTCTCTTGACTTGAGTATTTTGTTACGTGGCGGAACAACAAAGACGTGTAAACAATCGTGAAACCAAGTATTTACAAAACGCCGAGCTTTAAAACTGACCATCTCTCTGGGGTTTGCAGAACAATTAAGTTATGTGCAATATAAAATTTTGACTCAAGTGCATTTCCGATACGATACGATGCTCTTGTGTGTTGAGGAACAACGGTTGACGTGCTTGCTTTGACGGTTTCTCCAAAGAGTGGTGTATATTTATCCATGCGGACCCCCTTATACATATCCTCACTTCTAATTGCTTGCGCTGTGTTGCTCTGTGATCGCAGAACCCAAAGACGCTGTCTGCGGTACGGAGTATGCAGGCGGAGGGTGCGACGGAGAAGCTGCGGCAGTGCTTCGGGGCTCGCATGGAGTTTGGGACGGCCGGCCTCCGGGCTGCCATGGGACCCGGTGTCTCCTGCATGAACGACCTCACCATCATCCAGACCACCCAGGTAAGGAGACCAGGGGTATTTCTCAATATGTGTACTTGAACGTACTTGTATTCTCGCATGCCCATTTTACGTCATCTTCCATTGCTGAAGATCAGTTACAATACTCAAGAACAGAAATTCAGAGGACTGTAAAAATCCCAGGATGTTGGTCTTGTTCCACCCCAAATATCAAGAATGCATTGGTTGGATCCTTGCAGAACGAGACCAATCCCATGATTCCCCAAGTTTGATCTCGGGAGGGAAGTTAGCAAGACTGGTCTTGCTAACTTTATTTAATTGTATTAAAAAACACCTCAGGGTGTCCTGTGGGTGCTCTATCTCAATGCGGAGGGACCTGTCCTGTCCCTTTAAGGTTGAGCAGCGGTGTGCTATAAGTTTATATGGAAAATACCTGAACATGTGTAGTCAATTTTACCTGATGATGCTGAGTTATCTTCACCATTAGAAGTCTGGCAGCCCTGTTTATTGACGTCTTCCTGTAACAGCACAATGCACTGCGATCAAACTGTCCTTCCAGGGGTTCTGCAGGTATCTGGAGGAGAGCTTCCCAGACCTGAAGAAACGGGGAGTTGTGATTGGGTACGACGCCCGGGCCCACCCACCTAGCGGGGGCTGCAGTAAGAGGTTTGCCACCCTGGCCGCCGCCGTGATGATCAGCCAAGGGGTTCCGGTCTACCTCTTCAGTGGTATCACGCCCACGCCCTTTGTGGTAATACCCACGGCCGGATGCTGTCTGTTTGTCCTTAGACAGGAAAGAGATGCCTGTTCATTTACTGTATTGGTACATGGCTGGATGTGGAAATTATTTATGGTAATTTTGCAGAATTAACACTGGTCCAAACGCTCTTTCATGTATATTACGAAACATGAACCTGAAGTTGGCTTATTTAGTTCTTGTATTTTCCTAATATTTTCACCATAAATGTTGCTCTGTTAACATTCCCTTCCAAGAAACTGAACCACACATTACTGTGATTCACTGGAGAGCAGTGAGTTCACTGCATTGTATACTGTATGTATGCATGCTTGCAGTGCCCTTATTGGTTGTGTCCAGTGGTGAAGTCCACATGCACCATCTGTAAAGGTTTCACAGAGTAATCATTTCTGGCACGTTCGCACGTGTGATCGCTTTTAAGCTCCGCCGTTTCCCAACATCATGGACGAGGCCTGAGAGGTGAACCAAGCATGTATTTCATAACACTGTAAAATGGTGATGGTTTGACACCTAAAATTTCAGACTGGTGGTCGGTGTCTTCTGGGCTCACAGTTGGGACTCCTGCGGAATTGTATGTGCTTTTTGGCACTACTGAGCTGACACGCTCAACTATACTGGCGAGACACTGTTCAAAATAGAACCCACACTGTCTGAAAATGGGGACCAATTTGTACCTTAGCTTGTCACTGGGGCTGTACCCTCAGAGGTCTGCCAGTTGTATCCTAGCTGTAGGTAAATGTACCTTTTTAGTCTAATGTAAGGTACAGATGTGGACTCTGAGGAACATCTCCAAGGTAGAAACAACGTTAATGTACCCACAGTGGTACATTAAATGTCCCTCACAGTCCATTTCTGTGCCTAAAGGTACATTTACCCTTGAGGGTAACAGCCCCCATGACAACAAAGGTACAAATTGGTCCCCTTCTTTTCTGACAGTGCAGATGGCAGTCACTGCCCTCGTCCTGCCGCTAATCACCAGTCCAACACTAGTTTCCCTAATTTTCTTTAGTTGCCAACTTGCTGTATTTATCTTCTGGGTTTATAAATCTTCCCAATTAGGGGTCAGACTAACTAGGATTTTGTCTCCTTGCTAACATTACCCCCTGCTCCCAGCTTTCATTTCTTTGACTGAGGGCTCAGTGTACTTTCCTGTTCCTTCTTTCTCCCCTTTTCCTTGGCTACCCTTCTGCCGCCCGGTACAGTGACTCACTTCCTGCCTGGGTAAAGCATTGCTAAACTCCCTGCACTCTTGCCTTGCTGTCCTGTCCCTCCTCTGGTCTGGGCCTTTTGCCAGATATATATATGGACCAATCCGACGAGGCCATGTGGCCAATCACGCGTTGCTCACATGGTCACATGGCCCGGATTTGGGGGTTGCCCTTTTGTAACTTTTTTTTTTTTTGGCCTGGATGTTGTTTGGATAGACTACCTCCTTTATCAGAGACACATTAACACGGTCAGACTATCTGAGTTGTCAGAGGTCCCCTTGCTCTCTCCTGCGATAGTGTAGTTGTCTACTGGATGGGGGCAGGGGTTAAAATTTTATTAAACAAGTTTATAGTTTATAGCAGAAGCCCCTGGGGTTTAGCCTGGGTAAACCTGTGCAGTAAAGAATGCCTAGTTGTTGTTGATTGTTTGTTTTTCTTGCGAAAACATTTAAAATGGATGTATTATGCAAGCATTTTAGTTTCCTACGGATATTTAAATGTTTATATATCTCCCCCCCATCTATTCAGCCTTTTACGGTGTCTCATCTGGGCCTTTGTGCTGGGATCATGGTGACAGCCTCTCACAACCCCAAAGAGGACAATGGCTATAAGGTAGCTCCCTCCGCCCTGCTCGTAAGAGCCGTTTTAATGTCTGGACAATTGGGCTCATTAACGTCACCATCCAGTGATCTTGAGATGTGAATGCTACCCCCAAGATGCATCTTCTGTGGGCCTTTTCTGGTAGGTTTACTGGGAGAACGGCGCCCAGATCATCCCGCCCCATGATAAGGAGATCTCCAGGTACATCGAGCAGAACCTGGAGCCCTGGCCGCAGTCCTGGGACGAGCAGCTGGTCAAGAAGAGCCCTCTGCTGCAGGACCGGACCGAGGAGATCAGCCGGGAGTACTTCGAGACCATCCAGGAGCTCTGCTTCCACAGGTGGGGCCCCAGTACGGATAGGTGAGGTAGCCACTGCTCTCCCTCTATCCAGAAGCCTGTGAGCTTGTAGTTTTACTGGGGAACACTGCAGGTCTTCCTGAATTCAGTCCCTGTGAGCTGCTGGCAGATTCTACCCATCGCCAAGTAGACTGACGATGTCGTCCCGTCCTGCCCCCCCCACCTCCAGAGATACTAACAAGAGCTCCAAGGTGAAGTTTGTCCACACCTCTGTCCACGGCGTCGGCCACACATTTGTGCAGTCGGCATTTAAGGCCTTCGACCTCCCACCTCCCCTGCCGGTGGAGAAGCAGAAGGACCCCGACCCCGAGTTTACCACAGTGAAGTACCCCAACCCAGAGGAAGGAGAGGGGGTCCTGGTAGGTGCGGAGCACTGAGCTTAGGCGTGGTTTCCATGGAGATGAGGGGGTTTGTCTTTATGATGCTGATCTCTGTCGCAGCCTTTCTGTTTGATGGACTTATTCTGAGAGGTGGAACATTCAGGTCCAGGTCCATAACATAAAAATCCAGACTAGGATTTTGTTTCAACCAACCAGCTGAGTTCTCTGTGACTGTGACTCTTTATACTGAACTGGTTGGCTGAAAGAAAACCTTGGTCTGGATTTGTACTTTCTGGACCTGGAATTACAGCCTCTGCTTATTCTCTTTGCTGTACATTTCTGTAGCTCGACAAGTACAGCACTGCCCATTGCATTAATGATGCATAGGTCATAGGTTCTAATCCCAGGGATCACGCATAATTTGTAATCCTTCCCTCAACTGTAAGTTTCTTTTGAATAAAAGCATCAGATAAATTTAAGTAAATGTTGATGGCACTTTTAAAGTATCTATTTCTTTAGATAAAACCAGATAGTTCTGTATTTTTAGCTCATTAAAAGGACCAGTGCCTAGTTTGCGCATTGCTCAGTCTAGGTCACCTGTGCCCAGTCTGTGTGTGATGCCAGCCGTCCTGGGACTGAGACCGAAGCGGCCGCACTAGGCGTCACATGCCCCTGAGAGAGCTGCTCTATCTGTCCTGTCCCCGACAGACCCTGTCCTTCGAGCTGGCTGACAAAGAGGGAGCCACCGTGATTCTGGCTAACGACCCCGACGCCGATCGCCTGGCTGTGGCTGAAAAGCAGCCGAGGTGAGATTCCCCGGCGCGGAGTCTCCCCGGAGAGCGAGACGCAGGTCCCCCTGATCCCTCCCACCGTCTTCCCAGCTTCCCAGGCGCTTTTGTCCAAGGTCCCAAACCTCCGTTTTTATTTAACCCATTCGGTACCAGTCAAAAGTCCAGACACATCTGCTTGTAAGGCATTTGTCTCTATTTTAGTTATGTTTAATCACCTTATAATAAAAGACCTCGAGGCAAGGAAGTGATACATATCAAATATCGCAACAACCAACAAGTGTTCAGCATCTCAACGTTCTTAAATTTTAGTTTCTTCAAAACGGCCCCCTTTTGCTTCGATGTCAGCATTGCAGACTCGTCTTTCTTTCAACCAGCTTCCAGATGTAGCCACCTGGAATGCTTCTCCAACAGTCCTGAAGGAATTTCCACAAATTCTGGACACAACTTGGCTACTTTTGCTCTTACTCTTCAATCCAACGCGTCCCAAACCAGCTCTGTAGGGTTTAGGTTGGGGGATTGTGGGGTCCAGGTCATCTGTCACAGCACTCTATCTCCTTCAGTGTTGACAAGATGATACAGTTCTCTCATAACCTCAAGGTTTGCTTAGGCTTGTTATTTTGTTGAAAAATAACTGATTTTCAGTAGGTGTGCCCAGACTTTTGACTGGTACTGCGTTTAACGTCAACAGAGGATTATCTTGTGGAGCGGGCTTTAAGCCGTCTCCCGCCTTTATGTATGAAACACGGGTTAAAATCCCTTTCTGCCCCCCCCACCCCATCACCACCTGAATGCAGTCTCTGCCGGTGCATTATCATACTTTTTAAACCCTTCTAAATCTTCTAAGATCTCAGCAGCGTAAGTGAAGTGATAGGCGTGCGTTTCCGCTTGTTTTCGGCCCAGCGGCAAGTGGCGGGTCTTTTCCGGCAACGAGCTGGGTGCCCTGCTGGGGTGGTGGCTGTTCCGCTGCTGGAAGCTGAAGAACCCGGAACCTGCTGCAGTCAAGAACGTCTACATGCTGGCCAGCACGGTGTCCTCCAAGATCCTGCGGGCCATAGCGCTCAAGGAAGGATTCCACTTCGAGGTACGAGCTCGCGGCCCCCAGGGGGGCCTCGGTGCGCTGCTGCGGGATCCAGGGCAACACCCAGTCAGCGGAATCGCTCAAGCAGTGGGGCGGGTAACAGCTTTATCTTACGTAAACAGAAAGCTGGTATCCCTGCCGAGTGACTCGAGTTGTATCTGGGTGTCCCATCTAACTGAATGTAGGAGAGTCAGCTTTTCGTAGTCCCCAAAACAAATGGCGTACCCTAAGAGTCAAAAATCTGGGCAGACCAACTGAAAATCGGTAATGACCCTAAGCTCACCTCGAGGTTATGAAAGAAATGTATCATCTTATGAAGAAGGAAAGGGATGGAGTGCTGTGACAGATGACCCGACCCCCACTATACCCCCCCCCCCGACCTAAACCCTACAGAGCCGGCTTGGGATGCGTTGCATCGAAGAGTAAGAGCAAGGTGGCCAAGTTATACGTGTGCATAGCTTGGCAATGGAATCCAAGATACCAAGATAATTACGAGTCCCATATAAGCTTCTCAGAATCGCCCCCCCTCTTCTCCAACCACCCCTGTGCATAGGCTTCCTGACTGGGTTCACCGGCTGATGATAAGCTGGCGGTGAGTGCTTTGGGTCTTGGCGGTCCCGTATCTTCCCGCTCGGTCTCTAAGGTGCGTCGTTTTTGCCTCTCGCCAGGAAACCTTGACCGGTTTTAAGTGGATGGGGAACCGCGCCAAGCAGCTGCTGGACCAGGACAAGACGGTGCTGTTTGCCTTCGAAGAGGCTATAGGTACATCCACCGCGGCCCGGCTTCCATGGGGAGCCTCGTGCTTCATTATTCTCGTGTGTCTCATGTTAAACAGCCAAAAGGCGAGCAGCGGTGATTATGATAAGGTACTTGTACTTGGGTGTTAACTTGAGGGGCAACGGCCATAACCACAAGGGGTTACCCAGCATGCCATAGTCCTGTCATGTGACCTGCTTGTGGATTCTGTCTTTGACCTTCATTTGTATACGGGAGCCTTCTGATAACTGAAGGATGGGCGATTGTGCAAAATATTGTCCCTTTCATTGCGTCATTTGTAAGTTCTAGAATGCCTTTAGAGGGTTTTATTGAGCTTCAAATTCAAAACAAAAATAAAACCCTTAAAACAGAAAATCCCATTCGGTTTTCCTTCATATGTTGTAAAGGGAAACTAGAACTTTCAAATGTCACAGTGAAAAAATGACAATATTTTTTACTACCGCTTAAGATTCTGGGCCTCCTGAGCGATTAGGGAAGGGACTTTTAAGTTGGGTTACATGCTACAGTGCATGCTGTTGAATGTTAGCGTCGCAAAGGTACAGGCATCTAAAAATGGCCGACCAAGCATTTTTGCAAACAAAGGGAAAGTCTCATTGAATTTCAAGCCGGTGTAAGCACAGAGAAATTTTGGACTTTTCATATTGGCCCAGAGGTAAACAAGATGCCACAAAATGATTCAATTCTGAGATGTCTGAGCGTGGGACACCTGTTGAGCTGGAGCAGAATGACCCTTTCAGCTAGTGTTGGGCGGTATATAGAATTCTTGCAGCATATCAATACATGTTACAAAACAAGATGTAAGATGAGACTATACCGTTTATATCAACATACTGTTATTGTGCGATAAAATCAGGTTTCTCTTATTTCTAAAAGTAACCAATAGTATTCCTTCCAGCCTATAAACAATGTGAGAGCTTTGCATGTGATGTTGCACAGAATCCCAGAATCGGTAAATGGCTCACAGATTAAAAAGATCGTAACTTACTTACACACTTTCCATGGTTGTCAGGCTTCTGTTTTTAGAGCCGTTTGCCAAATAGCTGTTCGGTTTAGATTTTGGTGTTTTTTTTTTTTTTCTGTAAGACTGGTGAACTGACAAAAGTCTGTTGGCGGACATAGTGGGGTGAAATGTAATTATGTCGTTGCTGCTTTATTTGACCCGTGCGAAACAGATATAGGCATCATTTATTTTAGTCTTTATTTTGAAACTGTTTGGAATGAAGAAAATGTCTGTGCTGAACAACTGTATAGCTGTATATTTGCAAATGGGTGAGGGAATTCCTATATTTGCATTCTGTTTTGACCACAATGTTTGAGTACATGATTGACATCCTATATGTGGCTTTCATTTAAACAAAATATTTATCCCCCACATTGTTCATTATGTTTAGTACTTAATACTGCGTATATTGCTAATCTCGTCACACTGTGTACACTGCATAACAATCTGAAATCTCTTTAGTTAATACCCTTTCAGACTTAATGTGAAAAGTCTGCCTCAGCCACACTGTGAAATTGTAATTCATAGCGTAGTATGTCATACTGTATTCCAATTTTTTGTTGCATGCTGAATGTTGCACAGCTATTAAGAAATCTCACTATTTAATGACCTGTCTCACATTGGTTACAACTAATTTGTACAGACTTTGAGAATATATATAATTTCTATTTGCAGTATTGCAGTACGGTTTTTAGGATGACCTCATACCTGTATTTTCTCTTGTGTTTTATTTATCTAGTGTTAATTGTCTTGTTTGTATTGGAGCGAAACGTCAAGTCGAACTCCTTGTGTCACTTTCCTCGGCCAATAAAACCGATTCTGATTAATAGAATATACCGCGGTGTATATCGTGCATCGCTATTCTGCCTAAAAGCATCGATATTTGGTTTTTGGTTACGGTTTTCCTATTTTCGGCCTTTGAGGATCTGCTCGTGTCTCCCACAGGTTACATGTGCAGCCCGGCAGTGCTGGACAAAGATGGCGTGAGCGCGGCCGCCATCGTCGCCGAGTGCGCCTCCTCCCTCTGTGCCCAGGGCCGCACGCTCACCCAGCAGCTGAGCGCCGTCTACGAGGAGTGGGTGCTCTCTCCGCTGCCCATCCGCTGCCCATTCGCTGCTGTACTTACCCACTGCCGCTCCGCTGCAGAGTGCCGGTTTCTCTGGCTGCGCTGGTCCCCTAAAACCTAACTGGTGCCCACATTTGCCATGAATTACTGACCCTCCCGTGCTGGTTTCTGGTGAGGTACAGTTGCTGCCTGCAAAGTCCACCCCCCCCCCCCAGGCGTCCGTTTTTCAGCCTGATGGTTTTCTCTCTTTGCCTGTCTGCCCCCTCCAGGTACGGACATCACATCACCAGCAACTCCTACTTCATCTGCCACGACCAGAACACCATCCGGCAGCTTTTCGAGCGTCTCCGTAACTACGACGGGAAGGACACCTACCCCAAATCATGCGGGACGTTTACCGTGTCCGGCGTGCGCGACCTCACCGCCGACTACGATAGCAGCCAGCCCGATAAGAAGGCGGTACGATTTCATGCGGTTTTATCAAACTACAGCACTTATGTGTAGCTTAATAGGTTAGGGATGTGTGTCCATGTGGTCATAGGTTCGAATCCCATGACTGGTTGAGCAATTGTATCACTATAAGACTCTTGAGCAAGGCCTTAAGCCCTTCTTTCTGACTCCAAAATGTTCCTCAGTTGTACGTTGCTTTGAATGTAAGCATCTGCTAAATAAATATAAATAAATGGTATAGATGATGGATCAGCTGCATATACACTAGAAGTGAGTTTATTTTAAAATCTGTTTTATCTTTAAATCCGTCTCACCCCAGGTGCTCCCGATTAGCAAGAGCAGTCAGATGATCACGTTCAGCTTCTCCAACGGTGGGGTGGCAACCATGAGGACCAGTGGCACGGAGCCCAAGATCAAGTACTACACTGAGCTGTGCGCCGCCCCCGGAAACAGGTGGGCTGTGCACGCATCACTTGGACGTACATGTAATTCTTAAGAAATTCCACTAGGTGGCACCAGAGTCAAAGATTTACTGTCTATATTGGATCGTCTAAATAACTATTTTATTGAAGCAAGAGTAAATAGCTTTAAATACTTGTTAGGAGAAGTGAATCATTTAATTCTGTGAAATCAAATGTTATACTAAAAAATGTAAGAATTCATTACATGCATTGTTGCCTCCTCACACCGGTAGTTGGCTAATCAATGTTTCTGAATTTTCCATGGGACCGTGTGTGTGTGCGTGTGTGTGTGTGTGTGTGTGTGTGTGTGTGTGCGCGTGTGTGTGTGTGTGTGTGTGTGTGCGTGTGTGTGTGTGTGTGTGCGTGTGTGTGTGTGTGTGCGTGCGTGCGTGCGTGTGTGTGTGTGTGTGTGCGTGTGTGTGTGCGCGCGCGCGCATGCTCTGTGCTGCCTGGCCCCCTCACAACCCTGCGTGGATGGATATTTCCTGTTATTCCATTGAATTGTGCTGAGCGTACTGGCGACAGCCAGTCTAACAGACTCCGCTTACTTTTTGTTGCAGCGATTTGAAGCAGCTGAAGGAAGAGCTGGATAACTTGGTGGACGCCGTTGTGAAATTTTTCTTTGAGCCGGAAAAGAACAAACTGTCACCAAGACCACAGTAGCGAAATTCCTCTGCGCCATTCACCGTGACTAAATAAATATACGCTGTTAGCGTTCCCCTTTGATGGTTAAGAAATTAGCTGGTAATCGACATTCCTAAAAGCCCAGAAATTATATTGTGACTAATTGATAACCTGGGATTGTAACTGCAGCTGATTTTCAGGTTTGTGTTCTAATCTTGGACTTAGGTAAGGGAGCAATCAACAAAATAGAGCATTTATTTAGTGTGAACACTCACATTTGTGAATAAAACCTTTGTTACTCTGTTTGTGTAAGAGAATCTTTTAACTTTTACTAAGCCAAGTGTTAGCTCCTGTTTAAGAGCCTTGTAAGAATATCCACCAATAAGGAGTCGATACCATGTTATTACCGTATAATTGTAATCGAACAAAAAAATAACTGTTTACATACTTTTCAATATACTCATGAAGCAGGACATACCGTACGCCATGCCCAGGTGGTACCTTGGCGGACTCAACGCACTTTCCAGCATGGCTACTTTTAGTATGTAACCTGGCTGCTTTTAGATGCACTCCACCAAAGACGTTCTCTAGAAACCGCTTAACTGTTTGTAAAAATAAATAAATAAATTTCAATCCTCTGTATAAGCACGTTTCTTTTATGCATTGAAATGATTCTGGAAAAAAATTCAAACATGGAGGGTTAACAATAACCCAGCAGGATTTGCCCCTTGCCTGTTAACCATAAATTATTATCTACCCAC
>JAODJU010000050.1:1883719-1893850 GCA_026776725.1 Gnathonemus echidnorhynchus | reverse complement strand
CCCCCCCCCCCCCCCCCCCCTCAGTCATTCTCTACTTTAAAATGTCTATCGCCAGGTGGCACTAATACTCACGGTAAAAACGACATTAGGCAGGACGTACGGAGTGTCCTGCTTCATGAGTATACTGATTAAAGTGTTGCTACAGAAATCTATCTTCCCAGAAAAGTGTTAAAGGGCATTTTAAATGTAAAGCTTGTATGGAATAGTCGTGATTGAGATATGCAGCTGCTTAATCCTGTCCGCAGTACAATACTGTAATTCCAAATACAATCGTTTCATTTTAGTAGTCTCAATTCTCATATAGATGTACTGTGATAAAGTGAAAGCTATCGGTACTTCATTTAATAAATAAACGATACTAATATCGATGCAAAGTACATTATGTTGTCTTCTGTATGTTTTTGGGCCTAATTAGATTCAAATGTGTTTTGAAATTGAAATGTTAGACTGCGGGGGGATCGCGGGCGCGGAACCCAAAATAATTTGATTAAGGTGCAGTAGTTGCAGAAGAGAAAGACGAAGTGTGATCATTCATAGGGCTTGTAAAGAGATGGTCCGTAGGTCTCCGGGTGGCTATTTATAGCGGCCCTCGCAGTCCGGGACGGCTTGGTCACCTATTTTAGAGGCGGCCCGTTGCGGTCTGTCAGGAGGGGGGGGCACAATGCGGCGCTGGTAGGTGACGATCCGAAGGACGTGCAAGGGGAGCCGGCCGGGTTTGAAGAGAAACCAGCCGGTATCTGTAAGGTAAAGACGCCGTAGACTTTACATGTCGTACCGGTGGCAGGACGTTAAGTAAAAACATCTAGATCAAAATGCAGTAGAAAGAAAAAAAAGGTATTTCCGTTTCAGCTTACCTGGGCTACATATTTCTAAAGTACTGTTACTTTATACAGTGAGCATTTCGCAATTATTCCGATGGCGTTAACAAGTGATTTGATTGTCTTTCTTCTCTTTATGCTACTCATTTGCAATAGTCAATAACGTTTCAGTTTAATGGGACCGATCACCACCTATTCTGATTTAATCTACAGTGTGTGTTCATATCGAAACAGCAAAATACGGTCTCATAACTGTTGATTTGATGACTGAGTTTCATTTCCTCGTCCGTCACCATCAGAGCTTCCTAGCGGGACGCTGCTCGCCTCCGTCACGGTCCCGCAGCACCGGCTCAGCATGGGGACCAGCAGCCCAGCGAAGTTGGGTCGGTACTGCCTGCTGTAGTCGGCTTACGGCGGCCGCGGTCCGTACATTTGGGAAGAAAAGGTCCGATTATGCAGAAGTACAGAGGGGTCGGTGAGTGATTTGTATTATCTTGTTTGCTCTTTTATTCTAGCGTTGATATACTGTACTGTACAAGATCTCTGCAAAGACAATAAGTTAGCTGGTTGGCGTCAGCTTAAATTAAGGGATAAAAATAAGATTTGTTTTGAAAAACGGATGTGGCATCGATCGTTTGATGTGCCACATGCGTCTCTGGTTATTGACATATACAGTTAATGAAATACCGCACGCCACTGAGGGATTCATTTATTTGTGTTTTGTAGCGAAGTGAATTTCAGGTTCACAGTTTCCGGGGTGGACATATTTCTGGCTTTGGTCTTTAATCTGGTGAAATGCTCTTGCACTTCATAGCCGTTATCACGGGGGTGAAAGAGGACCGGAGCCGGACTACGTGTCGCCCCTGACCTTGCAGCCCGACGGAGCACTTTTCATTTATAAAATAACAGAGATGAATTAAAAGTGTGCTTATGAGACGGCTCAGTAGGCGCCTGTGAAACCCGACATATTCGACAGGAAGTAACAGAAATTAACTACACCCGATTAAACCACATAACATACTACCTGTTCGCTGACAACTTGTTACGTTGTGTTTAATTCTCTTTTATAGATTAAAAACGTTATAGATTAACGTTACTTGGAATTTAAAGCGTTTAAAGGCAATTTAAAGTAATCCTTAACCTCAATTCGGTTATCTGTCCAGATTGCTCCAAGAAGAACTCCTAAACATATGGAGGGAATATATTTTGAGGTGAAACGCAAATCGGACTCCAACCAGGAGCAAGTCGGCAGTCAAACGCACAGATACCCCCTTCATGCCCAACTGCCGCAGGGTGGACTGGAGGACGGGGATGAGGAGGTCCAGTACAGGCTTCAGCTGGTGGGCTCCCTTCCCGTACACCCTCTCACCACAATGACCATGCTGCCTTGGATAGTGGCAGAGATCCGCAGACCTCGGGACCATGAGAAAAGCAGAGGTGGCACCAAGGCCTTCCAGGACCTGCCCGTGTGTCTGCGGATATCGGGCTCTGCCGTACGCTGCTGCCTGGACGCGGCTCCTCAGAAGGTTTGGGACCCCCTGCACCACGCCGTGCTCTTCGAGCACCGGCCCCATCACATCCACAAGCTGATCCACAACAGTCAGGAGCCCAGCTACTTCGGTTGTTTGGCCCGAGAGCAGTCCAGGAGCACCTGTCACGTGCTGCGCTGCGAGGACCACAGCACGGTGAGGAAGAGCCGGTCTAACTGCGACGCAGAAATGCTACCCGCATGGCCTGCAGCTAGGCGTGATGCCTATAGAACAGAGGAAGAACAGCACAGAGTGGTCAGCTTAGGCTAGGAGTAGGCAACCATGACCCTGGAGTGCCGGCATCCAGCAAGTTTTCCATCCCATCCAGTCCCTGATGAACCACACCTGATCTCGCACAGATCGTAACTTGGCGGGTAAGATAGAAAACCCGCTGGATAGTGCTACTCCAGGATCAGGCTTGCCTACCCCTTGCTGAGACCCTCAGGGTTGACAGATCAGGTCCAGGTGTTTCTGTCTCGAGACCAAGGACCCTAACTCCGTTACGCTTATCCAGAAATGTGTCAGCGTTCAACCGCTGAATGCGGAGCACGTCGTGCAGACGTGCAACGATCTCCGAAGCTGTTTAAGGCAACGGGCCAACCCTATGTGATGGATGAGGCGTTCAGGTGTAAAGGTGATGAGATTCAGGACAGAAAGGTAGAATCAGGAGAAGTCCTGAGCACAGGCGATTCTAGCATTTTTAAGGCGAGGGGCATGATTCATAAAAAAGGGCCAACCTTGTCATTAGCCAATGATATGTTTTGATTCTGTGAGTGACAGGGGAGATGATACTCCAGGAGCCAATCAGCTTTCAGTTGGGACCAGGGCCCTTGTGCCCCCACCCCTTTTATACACCTCTTGAGTCCACTACAGGTGGTTTGCATTGAGGCTGTTTATAGTGTCTCCTAGTCGAGTCCAGATCCATGATTGTTTTCATCACCCCGGCAACTGGAGAGGCGAAAACATCCACAATGCAATTTGTTTGACACAATCAGCTGTCAGGACTTTGCCACGGCATGATCGGGTTTCACAGACTCTAAATTGAATTGATGGCCGGGGGGGGGGGTTGCTGGGAGGATTTGGGAAGGGATCGTGGAGGGGGGACGGTGACCAAGAAAGGAGGAATGGATCCAGCAGCTCGCCCGCTTACTACCCAGCCGGTCGCCGTTGTGCGCCTATAAAAAGCCCACTGCTTCTCTGGGGTGACCTCATAAGCATTTGTTTTGATATCTGACATTGTGATATGATATCCAGGGGTACCGCGCTGGCCCCCACGTCGCTATGGGAGGCATGCTTCCCAGTGCTCTCAGGGGAATGCCAGCTGGACCCATAAATCCATGTCGTGTATGGCACACTGGGTCCAGAGGTCACTGGGGGGTCCACTGCGCACTGCAGACCTAGGAGATACTCCTATGAACACGCTTTCAGAAGGGGACACCGGCATCAGATTGTGTGGTATTTTTACAGCATCGATAGCTTGGCTGACTATTTCCGGCTTCTTTGTGCCTAAAAGGGACCGCTCAAAAGTACATTTATGATGGCGGTGACATTGTTTGTGATTGGAATGTGGACAAGTGGAGTTTTTTTTCTTTTTTGCATTTGTCTATATGTCTTCAGACAGGATGTAAATTCTTAGTCGTCATGGAAACCATTTCCTGCAGGCCTGTGTCAGTCATAGTCACTAGAAAACTGAAACTGCAATGCTTCCTGTAATCTGGATGTCAGTAATCAGTTCACTGGCCAAAGTGTCTAAAATAAATTCCATTTCCTAAAGCACCATAGTGTAGACAACTCACATTGTAAGTATTAAATCATAACATATTAATACTGAACTCCAGGGTCCAGGGTGTACTCCAGGTTTGTGCCCTGTTCCTGGGACAGGCTCTAGTCCCTCCTGGGCCCTGACCACAATAAGAGGTGGATGGATGGTTATTAATACTGAAACCACAAATCACAAGCACACGCTCATCTGACCATGCCTCCCTGGTCCCTTTGAAGTTGTCACATACTCCCGGCTGCCCTTTTGACGGTGTCGTGTTGCTTTCTGACACTCTACCAGGTTCGGCCCCCTCTTTGATGCAAAGTATTGTGGGAATCCTCCCCCCTAGCAGACACCCTGAGTGATCAGGTGAAGGCAGGTCACCTGAGTAGGTCTGAGAGTAAACAATAGATCTGCTTTTGTCTGGGTGGAGTGACTGGTGGTACAGTCCTGTCAGACAGCGCACTTGAATACTGTAGTCCTTTGGGAAACCTGCAGCTATATTGTGTTTATGTTATTTGATCTGTACATGCAAAGCGTGTTTTCTATGTTTGTTTTGTTATTGTAACTGCTGGAATGAGGAAGAGACTAGTATCTTCTTTTTCTGTTCTTATTAATTTGCTGCAAGGGTAATTCTGTGCAGATATCTAAGTTATTAATCATGAGGGACCCCCCTTCCCAATAGCAAAAAGGTCTGGCCCGTGTTTATCATTTACAGAGAATTTTAAGGGACAAAGCAAGGTACGGGCACCATAACGCGCCTTTTGGCTGGAAATACACTTAACTCTTAATACAGAAGCAGTTGATTTAATGTGCATCAATATTTCTGCACTGGTATTACTTTAGTGGTTTGTTTACAGATGCGTAAATATAGCCTACCGTAAGTATGAAACTAAGGGGACAAAACCGGAAGTGAAATAATCTTCTTTATTTGATATGAATTTACTCAAAACCACATTTTCTTTGTGGTAAACCTGAGAACGAGGAGAATTGCGTGGTGCTGCGAAGCGACGCTGGATGGCGCTATTAAAGCATGGCAGCTCGTGCCTCTAGGCGGAACCCCTTGGAAAGTTCACAGTATTAACTTCATTGTCTGGTAAAAAAAAAAAAAAAAAAAAACCCGCAGCCTCTGGCCGTAATTGTTTAGAGATTATTTTTTTTATCGGCAACATTCAGAGTAGTTTTTATCGTTAAAAATAAATGAGAAATAAATCAACACATCATTCGTGCTTTTAGGTGTCCGCATTTCCAGCCCTATTTAGGCAGAAACCCCCCCAAAGACGGTGGGCTGACAAAAAAAAGTTTGGAGGTTCAAATATTTTTTTCTAATGGGCTTTTTCAGCTTTTTCTTCAGCTCGGTTTAGTTCAGAAACCTCAAGTTTCCAGCTGATATCACTTTAATGACCAGAGGGCCCGCTTTTCAACTATTATTGGGAATCAAAGTGTGCTTGGAACGGTGCAGACGGTGCTTTTCGGCGGGGGCGCGGAACCCCTTCAGGCGCCGCCGCTGCCCGCGCTCTCCTGACGCGGAGCCGCCTCTTCCCGGTGCGCAGCCAGATGAGCGCTTCGCGGCTGCGTGGTGCTGCTGTTGGGCCGGGCGCTGCGACTCCCCGGCGGCCAGAAGAAGGCGTTCGGACTGGCGCCCAGCACCGTACGGGAGCGGCGAGGGGAAAGTCGGCGGCCGCGGTAATGAAATCACGCCTGCAGAAGCTGAACCTCCTGAAACGGGATGGCAGGAGAGAGCAGCACGGGGTGAGCGGCCGCCGCCGCCGGATCGGCTTAGCGCCATCCTTTTGTGACCATTTCGGGGCTTCCCACTTCCATTTTTTGTCTTCCTCGGTATACAAACGGCAGGTAAATCGCCATAAGATTCGGGAGTAGTTTTTAAAGTGAAAGTTTTACACTGTTATGGTGACAACGGCGGCCTCTTTGTTTAATATATGAGCCGCATAGTGTTAACAGTGAGTTACTCAAAGTTACATTTCATATAAACACGGAGCACTTCTCAGGCGCTGTTATCGTTTCATTTGCCCGGTATTCAAGTCCTAAATGTATCCTAAAAGTGCGCATTAGTTTCAGATGTGAGTGTGGATTCTCAGGGGGCTTTGGGACGGATGCTGGTGTCTAACTACACACGTACTGGCTCGGCGTCAGTGAAAGTTCTCGCTAACACCGGTGACGGTTTCATTGCATTAATGCTGCCGCGGAGGAGCTGCACGAGCGTCTCGCGCAGGGTTTACACGCGGACAGGTGGGCTTCACGTGACACGCGCTGCCCTCGTATGTGTACACACACACACGTGTGTGTGTGCGCGCGACTCTCCGTCATGTATGTAAATTTTAGGAAAATAAATTTAAAAACCCGTAGCTAGGGCATTGCTTTTTTGGCTGCAAGAGATTTTAATCTGGAGGTATAAATCATAATTTAATGTCAATGTATAATTTATATTAGTTTTGTTCTTTGCAGCTGGTATCAGACAGAACTGTATTTACAATGAACCAGCACAGGTACAACCAAGACCAGCTTATGATGTGAAACGTAACCCATCCCAGTGTCGATGTCCGATGTAGCCTGATGACCAGTTTGAACTAATTAAGCTGAAGGAAAGAGATTACCGAATCGCCTTCAATTGCAAACCCTACCTTTGTTCAAACATGTTGAAGTTGCTTTCTTGTCGCACTGAAATTTTAACCGTTTATTACCACATAGGTCTAGTTAGTAGGCCTAAACATTTAAATGTGAAAACTACATTTTATTGAGCACCTGGAAAACTGCTGACCCTCTGAAATGCCAAATAAATCTAATATATTTTACTTGCAAAGGGAAAATAAATGAGGATCTTGCAGAAACAGTTCTGTGGTTTTACAACACGGGCTCTGTGTGTGGATAATTGCTTATGTTTTTATGAACCGGAGAGCCTTGCGCCAATATAATTTAAAAACATTTCCACTGAAAGCACTGGCACCGGTAAGAAGGTTCCACAAACACTGGGTCTGAACCTGTCAGCGTCACGCGGGATCTGGGCGCGGTTCGTGCGCAGTGGCTACATGTTGCGTTCCGCGAGCGCGGATGTGGACGCTGCCTGATGGAGGAGCTCATCTCTCTCGGCCGTCTCTCGGGGGAGACTCTCGGAGCGGCGTCATGTCTTTACCGGCACTGAGAGGTGCGGAGCTCCGTTAACGGGAAACCGGTGCGCAAAGCTTTCCCTCCTCAGGATCAGCTGGCGAGTTTAATACAGAGAAGGCAGCTACAGCGTGGTTTGCGTGGGTCTGTGGAGCGCGTTCGCCGTCCAGTTCTTAGTTCTTTAATTGTTATTGTACGTGACGGCACGACGAGGCTGTTTGCGACTCTCTGAGCTGTGCAAACAAACACAGGACATGTAATGCGTAAGCAGTATAAACGTCAATATATACATGCCAAGTACAACTCTGGTGAATAGTGTGTGGTGCCTGGGGGTTATGTGTGCGCAGGGGTACAGATGACGGGGGGGTCACCCCCCACCCAGTTGTATAGGAACCCTGATGTGTCGCTCGGATCAAAGCAGTATGCAAAACATGATTAGAAGCAAACTGAAAAATAACAAAGATCTGTCACGGTGCTCTTTAATATAGCAATCGATGCTAGTACACTTAGGCTTGGTATAGGTTATGTATCATTTATGCTGAACATAATTTCTCCATATCTCAGGCCAATTTATGTTACTGGAATAAAGCTTGACTTCATTTATGTTTGGACTCCTCACATAAGGTGTAGCATTACAGTATACTGGGGCTCAGTAAATTAAAACTTGCAGCGGATTATATAGAAGGCTCTGCGTTGTTTAGGCTGTTGGCCAGTAAGCCAGTTGTGGGTGACTGGCAACTCTGTACCAGGCAACAAAGTAACAGTGAATGTATGTTGGCTTGTGTCAGTCAAAATATTTGGTGAATTAAACCATTAGCCCAAGTCGCTGCATCAAGCTGGATAAGCTTGAAAGTTGAGACCTTTTCCTCACTGTTTTGTCCCCCCCCTACTGCAAAAGTCTCTCATGTGTCCCTGTGTGTGAGACCTTTAGTGCCCAGTTTAGTCTGGTTACGTCGCTGTGGTAAAAAACTGTCCTTAAGTGTGGTATTGAGGGCTCTGACTGCCCTGTACCTTCCGCTGGATGTCAGCAGGGATGGACCTGAGTATCAGCAAAACGATTGTGAACTCCGCAGTGCACGAGGTCTAAGGATCTCTGGGCTTTGGTTGTCACATGGTCCCGTCTCGTGTGTCACGTGACCCTGGTCACTCCGGGTACAGTTTTCTCAGAAAATGCCGCTGAGAGTCCCCGGCCGACTGGTTGATGTTTAAGGGAGCTGAGGGCTCTCCAGTCATCGTAAAACACACGAATAAGCGCAGGAGATCGCCAGCAGGACACTTCTCCCCCCCCCCCCCGCCTGTCCCTATTGGCTTTTCCCCCCCCAGAATTCTCCCTATTTTCTGCTGCTCCTGATATCATTGGACGTGTATCTCGATCTGGGACAGTCGTCACGCGGATGAGGGAGAGTTTAGCTTGGATCCAACATGAGGTCGGTGTCCCGGCGCCCTCACGGCTGCCTGAGTTCCCTCCGTCTTGCCGTGTGGCTCTCTGACTGCACCGAGGTCTGATTTACTTGGTAGCTTTTGAACTCTGGCCTTGCTGTGCCCATCTGACTTGGGCTGCATGGGAAAGGATTCCAGCTTCTGCTTATAAGTTGCCCCGTCACTCGACCGCTAATTAATTTATGTACGCGGGGTAACTGTAAAAACTGGTCAGGTTTGAGATCCTGATGTAGATTTTAAATATGCATGAATTCTCATGTACCCAGTATGTTTCAAGTTTCAACTTCAGGTTTTATTGTCACGTGTGTCCCAAGGAACACAATGAAATTGTTGTGCTACTATTGTAGGGGAGGGAACAGGGCATAGGGGACACTAGGACATTAGATGATAGATTAGATGATTTTCTGATATTGTCTGTATGGTAGGTATTTATTAGTCGCCTTAACATGTCAATCCAGACTGACATGGTTTATACCCTTCGCTGTCAGTCTGCTCCGGCTTTCAGGTGTCAGAGGGCTGAACGATTCCAGCGCCCGCGTGTTAAGCATCGACACCTCGGCACTGCTGCCATCAGCCACCTCTGTCGGCGCAAACACTGTCAGGCAGAAAGAATCTGCCCACTTCAGCCTAGCTGGGCATTCCGCAGGGAGTCTGTTTATCTGCCCCGGCTGGCGGCGTATCAGTCCAATTACAGGACAAGCCGGTTAAGGCTGTAGAGCTGGGGACGCTCGCTGCCCGTCCGCTGCAATGCAGAGTCAGGCAGGGTCAGAGTCATGGTGTGAGTCAGTGTGAAGCCTCCACGGGACCCAGGATGGCTTCTGGCTGAGATTCGGCAGCGTGTGGGGGAGCTGCCCAGCACAGGCGCCTAGACGAGCACTGAACACACCATCTCCCCACCTCAGGAGCTGCAAAGCACAGGCGCCTAGACGAGCACTGAACACACCATCTCCCCACCTCAGGAGCTTCACAGAAGCTTGTTTTTTTTTTAGTCTCTCTTTTCCAAAAGGATGGACGGTACCCTTTCTCTCTTCTTCTCTCTCTTTCTTAATCTCTTTTTCTATGTTATTTATTTTTTTGTTTGCGCTTGAAAGAAACAACAATAGTGTAAATACTGTTGTGTAGCTACGGGGTGGTTTTTAAAAGTCGGAAAAAGTAAGTCCTCCTTTCTTCTTCCTCTCTTTCTCTTTTGCTCTCGCTCTTTCCCTCACTCTGTTGCCGCCTCTCGTCCTTTCTATCCAGCGGGCCAGCTCCCGTCTCCCCCTGTACCGGTCACACCACAATCTTTCTCAGGTTTACGCGCATGCGGCGGGGGGGGGGCACACTGGCGTACGCCCACCCCCCGGGCATTTCGCGTCTTCTGAAAGGGAGGAGTGGGAGGGTCTGAGAGGGTTTTGGGAAGGGGGGGGTGGTGGTGGTGGTGACATCATCGGCAGACATGAAGCATGGGGGGGGGGGTGGGGGG
>JAODJU010000050.1:1869671-1883705 GCA_026776725.1 Gnathonemus echidnorhynchus | reverse complement strand
GGGGGTTGGATAGTTAAGTTCCTGAAGAAAAACAGAAGTTTCAGCGGTTGGTTCACAAGCTCGATGCCCTGTGGGGAGACATAGCTGGAGCCTGGCGTCCGACTTCCGATGTTACCGTGGTGTTGGGGAGTAAAGGCCAACCAGGAGGCAGGACATGGTGTCACTCTTCAGCTGGGTGACCAAGGTGATTTGATTGGGGGGCGGGGGGTCGGTCTGGGCACGGACGCAGGACAGCCGGCTGGTGGGTCTCAGCTCTCCCTTTCTGGGGTTTATGTGGTCGAGCTTTTGGGGATTCTCACCCTGAACGCCCCCTCCCCGCTTGCCGTGATGGAGAACGGCTCTGAGATGCCGGCGGCTGCCGTCCTTCCCCTCCATCCTGATTGGCTTGTTCGCCTGCCAGGCTCTGCTCAGGTTGGCCGGCAGTATCACGGTCTCCGGTTTCCTGCTCGCGTTACCGCACTTGGGGCTCTCCATGCGGCGTCTCTGTGGATTACAAGGAATGCCAGCGTTTGGGATGAATCAGCAGCCAGTCCCGCTGCTGTCTTCACGTTGGTGCGGGGTTTAGGGTTAGGGGTGAGGAACCACTCTCCCGGCACCGATCATCTAAAGGCAGAGGTTGTCTTCTGCATTTCTGCATTGAATGATGGACCATGGACTGGAAGGAGCCCAGAACAGCGGCTGAACCTGTTGACCTTGGGTTTGTTTTTTGTTTTGTTTTTTTTTTTTTTTTTTTTAAATATCCGTCTTCCTGTTGCTAGATTTAGGATCTGACTGTGATGCTGAAGCTGAATTAAAAGTGAACTGGATTCTAACCACGTATTTATCCAGCTGAAGATCTGGTGTTTGCAAACCCTTTGATACTGTGGGGTATTGGGGGGGGGGGGGGGTTGTGGTGGAAGCTATAAACGACTCATGTCGGTCCTTCAGTTGGGTTTCCTTCCTGCCGAGAATGGAGCCTTAACCACTGTATAGGAAGTGAAGAGGTGAATTCCTAGCTTAAGAATGTAGGGCCAGGTGTGATCTGGTCAACTTGGAGTCGCTACCCAGAGGGTCCACTAACGATCACGACCTCCACACCAGTAGGGGCACTGCTCTGTTTTCTGGGGGTTGGGATCTCCCAAACAGTCTGTGCACGTGTGACATCACTAACAGCTTCTGAGGAACCACCACCTTCAGGTCCGGAGCCTTCCACCTGTAAGCATCCTGGATCCTGAAGGCAGGGCTTCCCCAGAACCCTGCGGGTCCTCGTCTACGTTTGTGCGGTTTGACGTTGGGTTCCCAGGAGCCAGCTAGGGATCCTTTAAAATAGATTTGGGCCAGAGGCCAAATTCCGAAGTGCCTTGATTTGATTAGGGGGAGAGAGCGTGCTGTGGAGAGGGTCAGTCTGTGTTTACTGTAGAGCCTATTTTTCTCACAGCATCACACCCACGGGAACCGTTTCTCATCTTGTTCTTCTTATTATTTTAACTGGTTCCAGGTCCCCTGTTTGTTTTAAACCCCCAAACAAGTTATCGTGTTAGACTGGTACGTTGGACACAGGAGTCCTGTGATCTAGTACTGGTTCGAGGGTCAGAGTGTTGTGAGGGACTTGACGGGTCCCTTTTCTCCGAGCGGTACAGGTGGACGGTGCCAGGAGGCACGTCTGCGTTTTCGGGATGATGGCGCCGTGCAGGTGTCGTCGGCGAGCTGTGCCGACGGAGTTTTACCCCGGGGGCTTCTGCGTGACACCACACGCTGCTTTCCGTGCGGCCGGAGAAATCCGGCATTAATAATTCACGCCGTGTCTTTGTTCGGTGCGACTCGCCTGCCTTGTGTTCCGGCATCGCGCCATGGTGCAGGCGAAGCGGCCGGCCCTCACTGGTCCCCGGAATATGACTCTCCTCGAGTCCCGCTGCCCGCTCCAGTTTCGCTGTAGGTGAAATGTCAAGGGCGGAGAGCCGGATTTCAGTGGCACGTGGCGGACCTGGGTCATGAGCCGGTGTCAGATGCATGTAGTATCAGGCAGGATACTTGCAAATCTAATAGCTTCTCTTATGCTTTCTTTATAGGGCTTATTAAGGATTAAGTTTAAGGCCAGATGTGTTCATTTTATTAATCGTTTTCCCCTGCCTTGCCTTGTACAGCGTGCCCTTGGCAAGCTTGTCATTATGTCATAAAACTGTTCGTTCGAGGAAGAAAGTGACCATTTTACGATGAGGTACGTTAAGTCACGTTAAAGACGAACTTTATTGCTTGAAGTTAAAGGCTGGTCAGGCTGAACTTCAAGCCATTTAGTCACGTGGCATTTAATCTCCGTAAATCCCATTTTATGTTTAACGCATTCTTTTGTTTTCTGGTACTCCTGTAATGTCATGACGGGCTTGGCTGTGCGATCCCCGCTCTGTCTCATACTGCACCCGTGTCATGCGGTGAAATATGGCCCGTTTATGGCTTTTTTAACTACATATTCAGTCATCGTTGAAATGTTCCGGTTCCCTCGTACCGTAATAAACCGTCCTGCCTTTTTCCTCTTCAGCCAGTAAGCGTGTCATATAAGCCTAACCCTGGGCTGTCTTACCGAGTGAAGTGTCAAAAAAAGGGAACGGGGAAATGGCTCGTGTGTCAGTAAGTCGGGTCTGTGCTCCTTTCGCTGCTGCTGACCTTTCTGAACGTCGCCCCCTGCAGGTTCCAGAGATCATCAGTACTCTGCGTCAGGCGGGAAAGACCTCGGTACGGCAGGAGGAGGCCCCGGGGTCCCGGTTCCAGGACGGCAGGGTCCCAGAAGACATGAGCGACGCTGCCGCCTTTGCCAAGAAGTTTGAGGTGCTGTTCTGCGGGCGTGTCTGCGTGGCACACAAGAAGGCCCCGCCTGCCCTGATCGATGAATGCATTGAGAAGTTCGGGCACGCTAGCGGGGGCGCGACCCAGGCCATGGGGAACCCCAAAGAGAGCGGCGACAGCGTGGGCGCCCACATCAAGCGGGCCCTCTTCCCCCAGGCCCCGCCCTCCGGGGCCCGTGGGACGGGTAGCAGTGCTCAGAAGACTGTGTTTTTCCGGAAGGACCCCAGCTTCCCTTCGCTGCAGGCTCTGGATGAAAACGGGCTCTCCCCAGAGCTACACAACAGTGCCAACGGGCCGAGCGGAGTGCAGCCTACTAGCATCCGGGAGAACCGCACCATGCTGTTCACGGTACCACTCCCTCATTCACTCTCCTGTGCTGCTTGTTTCTTTGCCTGGTCAGTTATTCTGCCCTGATCCCTCTCTGTAGCGGCGTGAGGAGTAGCTGTGCTGGGATCATCCCTCCGGCGCTCTGTAACGGTGTGAGGAGTAGCTGTGCTGGGATCATCCCTCCGGCTCTCTGTAGTGGCGTGAGGAGTAGCTGTGCTGGGATCATCCCTCCGGCGCTCTGTGCTGGTGTGAGGAGTAGCTGTGCTGGGATCATCCCTCCGGCTCTCTCTAGCGGTGTGAGGAGTCACACTGGGATGTCATCTTCACCATCCTAAGATGGTTCACTGACACCCTGAAGGTATAATAATTCCACGAGATGCTGGTGTCTCTTGATGCGATTCGCCTTCCGCACACTGTAAACAGGAAATCAGGACCTTGTGGTTTCTTGCACAGTCGTGTCCTGCTCTCTGCTCAGTTTGAACTGTGCATCTCTGCTCTGAGCAGCTCTGACGCTGTGGGGAGTTTCCAGTCGACGGTACAGGTCTATCAGCTTCGCCGAACCAGTTGTAGAAGACGGCTGAATTTCGACAGGCAAGGGTCCAAAACCACAAGGCTTGTTTTCGTGGCAGGACGTGTACAGGCGTATGACGCCACAGTAAACAGATGATCATTGGTGATGTGCCAATCTTTTCGCAATGAACCTCGAAAGCTGAAACACTGATGGGCGCAAATTCGGAGTAAACACATTTCATACTGGGACGCTTCTGTTTGCTTCCCTTCACCTCCCAGAATCCCCTGGGGTTCGTGGGCAGCCTCTCAGTAATCACCTATCAATGTTCGCGCACATCATCGCACATGCACTCAGTGACAAGATCATAATATTCTGGGAATATGGATTTATCGATTTCGGTAGCTCGTACATGGAAACCACAGGGATTTTTTATTTTTTTTTGAGGGGGACTTCTTTTGTGGGGGCGGGGTTTAATTTTGCTTTGTGCCAGTGGTGATCATCAAAGGGCACTTAGTGCAGAACGGTGACCTTACACATGTCTAAAGACACGAATGAGTGCCATTGAGAGACTTTGAAGGCTTCAGCAGCCATCGTAGAGCTGAAATACACCAGTCCCGGTCACCGCTTGAATCCCTGGGTACATGATGAAAGAACAGTACTGTCTCTGTCCTACTTACATTATGCAAAACAAAACCTTGGTATAAAATAAAACAGAAGTGTTACAGTTGAAATCATTACATCATAGCGGAATTTCAGAATTACTTGGAGTCCATCTGTACATAAACTACATCATTTATGGTATATATCTCGCTTACAGTGTTACAGTCGCTTAAAATGTCCCAGATGATAAATACTAGTGTCCCGTATGTGTTACAGAACCATGCCTTTGGGTTTATTTTGTTACGGGGCTCCCGTCCTGGATCCGGTCCAGGGGCACGGTGGTGCTTGCGTTTCCGATGACGCGCTTTCCTGGAAACACTCTCTCTGGCTTCTTAAGCTCCTTGCTTAGATGGCAGATTCCAGCCTTGTGGTGTAATCTGCGGGGAGCCCAAGCCAGGGTGTGGGGGGGGGCTGTCGCATGCCGTCGCTCACCACCCTTCCCTCTACTCTGGATTCGGGTCTCTCGTCGGCTAACTGTGCCTCGACTGGACCTCATGATGATCTTTGTTTTACTTTTCCCTGCAGATCGGCAAATCCCAGATTTTTCTGGTGAGTCCAGACACCAAAAAAGTAGCCATGGAAAAGGGCTTCCGGGAAATATCCTTCTGCTCACAGGTGAGCTTGCGGCTCGACGCCAGTGCCTATTCGGGCGGGGAGTCCTGTGCTGTTTGGATCCACTGAGAACACTCCTGTCTGCGTCAGTGAGGCTGAGAGCCATATTGGGTCTGTAGCCAGTACTGACCCAGCTCTGTCGCCCCCTGTAGGGCATCCGGCACGTCGACCACTTCGGATTTATCTGCAGGGAGTCTCTGGAGGGCGGAAGCTTCCAGTTCGTCTGCTACGTCTTTCAGTGCACCGATGAGGCTCTGGTGAGGACTGGGCACCTGACCTGGGAACAGGAGTTAAGGGGGTGTTGCAGGGGGTTTAGGGGGTGTGGCAGGGGGTTGGGGGCATGGTAGGGTGTTTTGAATCCCACCCCTGCTCTGTGTGGGCGCAGCTACTCCTCACATCGCTGTCACATACTACAGAATGATGCTAATCTAAGCCCATGTTAAATCCTGGTTTATGTAAAGACAGTACAAGAGCTCATGTGGGTCACTTAAGACCCCGCTCTGTGCTTTTGTTCAAAAGCTGGTCCCTTTACATACTAGATGATACATACAGGCTGATATAAAGCCCAAATATAAACTCGCTGTAAAAAATTGCGCAATAACAATTCTGGGCATTCCAGAATTTGACTGTCGTGCCTTTGTGTCGTACAGGTGGACGAGATTATGCTGACTTTGAAGCAGGCATTCTCCGTGGCCGCCTTGCAGCAGACGTCGAGGACCCAGAGCCAGCAGTGCGAGTTTTGCCCCATGCAACAGCTTCACCGACTGTGTGAGAGGATAGAAGGTCAGTGTGGCTGTGGAAGTCGCAGGATCAGCGGGAATCAGAGACTGCAGAGCAGAGTCCAGAGTATCCCAGAGGCCCCCCCTCTTCCTGTCATGCTGCCCCCCCCCCCCACCGGAACACTTTTGCACAGTGGTAGCACTTTCAACACAGAATGTCTGGATGTGTCAGTAGGCTGTGTGTGTGTCAATGATCTGGATCATTGGTTTGATTGCAGCAGGAAGTAGAGCTATGCTATGACAGCATGAGAGCCAAGCCAGCCCAGTCCAGGATCTGTGAACAGCACCCCTACACAGTTATAAGGGGGTGCTACCAGGGTTGGGGCCATTCTGGTATCAGGAAATGGAAAATCCGGAACTGGAGTTGGAATTCAAATCTCCCTGAAATTCGAATTCAGTTCCAATTCTGTTCCCCAGTTTTTTTTTTCCAATCCCAAATCCAGTTCCATTTCCTGATCTGGATTGAAATTGATGGATTGGAACGCTGGGTGCTACAATAACTTTTAAGTTCACGGAGAGTTTTGTGTGTGCATATTCAGGTCTTCACCCATCAAAAGTGAAGTTGGAGCTCCAAAAACATCTAGCCACGCTTCAGAATGACCAGCAGGCTTCCGTCTTTGAGAGCATTTTGGTGGGTACTGTGCACACGTGTGTGTGTGTGTGTGTGTGTGTGTGTGTGTGTGTGTGTGTGTGTGTGTGTGTGTGTGTGCGCGCGCGCGCGCGCGTGCGTGTGCGAGCGTGTATGTGCATGTGTTTGTGCGGGGTTATGCTGTTCTCTGAGGGTCGTTCCCTATCCATGGTACCTGCCTAACCTTTCTATATTCATTGGATTCTTAGTTGAAGTCATAAAGTTCTGTTGAGTGCTTTGACAACACTGCTTGTAATCCATGAAAACAGTAATTGGCGCCCTCTGCTGTTAGATGAGCCTGGTGTCTTGGTCTTCCTTTCTGGTTCTTGAGGTCCACCACCCGTTGTCATCTTCGTTCTGCCTTGAGCACTCAAGCATCCTTTGTTAAATTGATGTAATTGGCTCTGAGGAGGACTTGCACGTAGAATGAGGAGTGAAGTGTCCTCATGCATGAAGGATCTCCATGATCACCTGACGGAGGAACACATGAGCCTCTGTCTACACTGACTGATTCCTCTTCTGTGATCTTACTGTCCAGTCTTGGCCTTGTAGTATGCTGCTGAGTCTTTATTTAAAATAAACGTTGGGATAGAGTGACCTCTAGTGTATGTTTAAGGTAGTGTCCTCGGTGAATGAGCAGTGCGTTAAAGCAGATATAGTAATGGGTAGGAAGTGGGTTAAACTGCACACTGATCAATAAGGTGAATGAGGTTCCCCGAAGGTGACCCGGTGTCCTGTATGCAGAGGGCCCGGCCAAAAACGGAGCAGGAGGAGAACGAGTTGGTGGTGGCGAGTCTGCGTGGCTTGTATGAGGAACTGCAGAGAGCCCACTCGCATGGCTGCGACGGCAGCGTCAAGCAGGTACACGGGAGGGCAGGTAGTAAGAGTGTAACGATACAATCTATCAGGCCATGGTGCATTGTAACAACCACAAGTGTGGTGGCAGGGTAGGAAAATTAACTCATTTTCGGCAGGCGGCTGGGGGCATGTCAGAGGAGATGGGCGATTCAAGCATGAGCAGCAACCGGCAGCGTCTAGAGCAGTTCAAGAGCCGGGCAAAGAAGTCGCTGGCGGAGTCACTGGAGGGCATCTGGAAGGTGGGTGCAGGTGGCCGGTAGCAGAGGCTTATGCCAGGTAGTCCTGGAGGTGTCTAGGATTCTTAGCTGCCGGGGCAGCAGTCTGGAGCTGGGTCTCGGCTAACCGGATGGCCCTTTGCCTTCCTCAGGGAGGCGGGAAGTCCAGGCTCCAGCGAGAGGACAGCGAAGGCCGGGGGTCCCAGTGCAGCTCCTCCAGTTCCACCCTCAGCCGCCTCCGCCAGGTTCTCCTCGCTGAAGCCTCTCACAGAAACGTCCTCAATGTCCCGGGTGGCTCCCCCTACTGATTTCCTCCTCTCCTGTTCCAGGAGGTGTCCCGGGAGGATCCCGTTTCCTCCCTGCGTCTTCCCTCCAGCCCCCTGAAGTCCCACAATTCCACGGGGGACCTGCAGCAGCTGAAGGCGCCGTCGCCCGACCTGCAGAGGCCGCTCGTGCGCCGCCGCGCCAGCACCTTCAGCCACCTGCCTACGGCGTCGCCCACGGGGCCGCCGGCCCCCCAGGAGCCCACAGCCGCCACCAAGCCCAAGCTGGTGCGCCACTACTCCGTCAGCACCGACAGCCCCCACCAGAGCAAGTAAGAGCGGCGCTAGTGGCTTCCTGTCTCCTCCTGGACCTTTCCCTCTCACCATGCTGCCTGCTGCTCCTTTTACTCGGCGGACCCTCCTCTTCCTCCTGCTCGGGGCCTCTTCCCCCGTAACGCTGCCGCTTTCCTCCCCTCTGCCTGTGCTGTCTCGCGTTGGCGCCGGGTGGCACCAGGCCCATCCCTGGCGATGGCCCAGCCCCGTTCTCCTCGCCCTCCACCTCCGCAGCCCAGCTGGTGCCCTCCGCCTCGTCCCCGAGCTTCTTTAGGTCTCTAAAGCCCAGCCCCAGCCTGAAGTGGAGGTGAGCCGCCCCCCCCCACCTCGTGATAGCCCATGGCTCTTTCCCATTTCAGCAGGTTCAGAGTTACATTGCCCACCCCGTCTCGGTCTCCCCTTTCCTCCCCCCGCATGTTAGTCTCAGTCTCGGTCTCGGTCTCAGTCTCAGTCTCCCCATCAGGGTCCCGTCCAGCTTCACGTCCTTCTGCTCACACTGTAATCAGGTTGCGTGCCACGTTTATTGTTGTAGCGTGATTTTTCCAGAAGCCCCCCCCGCCCCCACATGGGTCCTCTGGGTGCTCGTGCCTGATTTCCTTCTCCCTCTTTCGTACTGGTCCACATCGCTGCATTCTTCCTCTCCCCCCCCTTTCCCCCTTTTGCTTCCCCCCCCCCCACTTTCTCTCCAGCCCCCACGGCTCCTCCCACCTCAGTGGTTTCCGTGCTCGGCTGCACTCCTCTTCCTCTGTCCCCAACTTTCTCAAATTCCTGGCCCCCGTGCATGAGAACAGCGCCCCCAAATGTAAAAGGTACCGCGTCTCCGGTATGCCCGTTGGAGCCCTGCCCGCTGCCCTAGGACGACCAGCTGTTCCGTCAGCCTGTTAGAACCTGTCGTTTCTGGGCACATTCTGCCCTATTTAAAGGTGTCATCATTAATTCAAATGCAGCGGAATGTTAAATCATACAACTTATTTTATAAATGTACTTGCAAAGAGAGAGATTGACACATAGATCTATAGATGAATGGATAGATAGGTTGATGGGAAATAGATAGCTATTCCTAGCTAGAGGATTTATGCAGGATAAAGGTTCTCACCCTCCTTAGTGTGTACCCTCAGTAGTTGACCATGTAGCCTCCCTTGACATCAGCTACAGCACCACCTAGTGGTAGAATTCTTGAATTCTGCACAGCATCGAGTCGACTTTGTTACAGAGAGTTGTTTGCTGTGGAAAGTGTCAGATTTTCATGCAGGAAACTGACCATTAGCAAATAGGATTATGGGAGTGAAAATGAGACGTTAGAATAATAGAATAGTTTTCTGGTTCAGTTTTGCATATTTTGTGCACTGAAATAAGCAAGTGTGTGCTGGCTTTAGTTAGGTTTGTTTATATTGCTTGTCCAGTCATCTGGTCCATCTGTGCGTGTGTGTGTGTGTGTCCGTCCAGTGACGTGGCTGCCCTCAGCAGCCCTGCGGTAGTGGGCGTGGTTGGCCAAGACAGCCCCCTGAGGAATCGGCGCCACTCCTGGAGACAGCAGATCTTCCTGCGGGTGGCCACGCCCCAGAAGACGTGTGACACGCCCTCCAGATATGACGGTGAGTTCCTGTGGCGGGGGGAAGGGTGGCAGAGCCCCCAGGTAGGGGCCAGGTCGCGCATTTCAGAGGCTGCTATTAGCGCGGTTCACATGCCAACAGGAGAGAGAAAGTATTTCTGTTGTTCGTTTAATTTTCCGATGCAGAAATGTGGAGGTGCAAGCAAAAATGTATTTATTTATGCATTAAATGTAGTTGAAGTATGAAGAATTTCACTTTTTGCTCAGCTACTTCCATCTTTTTTTCTCTGGACTTAAAAGTTAGCACCAGTGCTTCTGGTGAACCAGTCAGCAGGCTGAATAACCCAAAGCATTCTATGGGATTCATAAAGAATGGAGTCATCTAGCATTCTAAAATACATTTCACCTTGTTTAGCTCAAGTTCGTTTTTCCCAGCATGGATTCCCTATTGTGAGCAACAACACTCCTGGTATTTTTTCTGCGAAGTGGAGAGGCATAAAACATGCTTCATTTTTTGTTTTTAAGCAAATCTAAATGTTTGTTTTAAAAAATCTAAATGTAGCTGCCCTTGTGATGCAGGCTAGCTCCCACTGAGGGGCGCTGTTGCCTTTGTAATGGATTGTCGCTGTTAATTTGCAGACCCTTAATTGATATCGATGCCGTTGCGGGCGTTATGTTTAAAATGCTGCGTGTGATATTGTCTGTAAGCTGCCAAGCCGACCAGTTTCCGCACAAACCTAAAAGTTTCTTCCAGATCCGACCAGGTAACTTTGTCCCTGGCTTCTCCTCACCGTGCACCTCGACCGCACGCATCTCTCCTGGGATCTGCACCTCCCGTGTGATAATCGGGCACTAGGTCCTAAACCCTAAACGGCAAACTCTTCCCCACATCTTGCGGGTCTCGCCCACAGATGGCTGCGTCGTGTCAGTAATGCTGCCCCCTTTTACTGACAGTAGGACTTTTGACTTCAGGTGTGGGGGTGCAAAGCCGTGCTGTGGTGTGTTTCTGCAGGGAGACGCCGTTGCCGTGGCGTCACGGGGCCTCCGCCCTGTCGGAGCTTGCGGCGCATAGCGCTTGATGCCGCGTCTCCATCTCTCAACTCCGTGACTCCTGCGTCTGCTCCTGTAATTATCCGAATGTAGGTCTGCCTCCCGGCAGGCCGCGCACCTGAGTTCCGCGTGACGGACGCCGGTACGTGCGGCACTCTGTCATCAGACTCCCCACGATGAGAAGGTCTCCTGGCCTGAGGGGGGATTGTTTTGGAGGAGTCTGTCTGACATCCGGCTGTGAGAGGCAGGCCGACTGCCGTTGGGCAGAGATTAGGATTCGACAGTCTCGCTGCAGCTTGAGACGTTCATTTACATTTACATTTTAGCTACTTAGCCGACATTTTTATCTGGGATCAGTTGGGGGTTAAGGGCTTTGCTCAGGGGCCCAGCGGTGAAATTCCTCAGCAGACCCTGGGACTTGAACCTCTCTAACCCACATGTACTTGCCTAATTTTCTTGAACCTTCCTAACCACCACATTCATTCCAGTATCAAGCTGGTGAGATTGTTCCTTTACTGGAAGCTGTGGACATTTAACTTCGGTTAAATGTTACTACAGCAAAGTCCCTGCAGCCTGCCTTCATTTTGACATTATAATTTTAGCTCGGACGTTAAGTTTGATACTATGCAGAACATGTCATATAAGAACTCCGGCCCAGATCTTCACCTCTATAGATATGTTGCTTCGTCGTCTTCAATTTTAGCGTATTCGATTTTGCAACGATGCCGCGCGGCGAGACGGATTAATCTTGATAACTGGTTGGGTGATGAACGCACAGTTCTTCTGTGATCCCTCTGATCCGAGGTCTGTGTGTGTCCCCGTGTGTCCCCGTGTCTCCCCGTGTGTCCCCGTGTCTCCCCGTGTCTCCCCGTGTGTCCCTGTGTCTCCCCGTGTGTCCCACCGTGGCGTATGAGGCCACCAGCTCCAGGCCACTCCGTCTCGCCCGCCCCAGTCTGCGGCCTTGCGTGTCGGCTGGGCGTCGCCGGGACAGAGAATGAGAGAGAGATGTTTGCAGAGGGAGTCGGCTGGGAGTGAGAGGCCTGTGGGGGGGGGGGGCAGCAGCGTGGTGACTGGGTCAGCCGTCTGGGAAGCGGGGGGGGCGCTCGCTTGCGTGTGCATGTGGGTGTGTGCTGTGTGTGTATTGTGTGCACACATACCTGTATCTATTGTGTACTTTGTATGTGTGTGTGTGTCTGATACGTGTGTATTATCTGTGTAAGCTTTGTGTGTCCCGGCAATGAGTAATAATTCAGCTTCCGAACTCCATGCGGCGTTGTGACCCTCGCACGTCACCAGAGAAATGTTTTCATCACTGTAATGGAACCTCGTGGACTTAAGGTGACTCATCAACGTAACGTGGATCTATTTTTACCCGCTGGGTTCGGCCGGTGGGTACGGCGTGCAGTAGGCCGCCGTCCAGACGCTTTCAGGAAGGACGGCTCCTGATTTAAACGAAACAAGTCTGTGTTTATAGCGTCAGTCCTCCTTGCTCTCTCATTTAGTCGTTGTAATCGTTCTTATGGAGTCGTCGCTTTACATTGTCCTACTAAATTTCTCCTTGCGCTGTGTCGGTAATTAGCCTGGATGGGCCACCTAGGCCTCAAGCCCAACCGCAGTCAGCGTGGCTCTGTCCCGGGAGGTAACTCTGTTCCGTGTCACCAGTTTTCTGTGCCCCCCATCGTGCCCCCCCCTGGAGCCCCAGCAGACACGCCAGCCCAGTGTCACCTGCCTCATCGCCAGCATTTTTCACACCGCTGTTTGTCTCATCAGTGAGATCTTTGTCAGGGTGAAAGGGGGGGGGGGGGGGGGAACATACTTTTTTTGACACAAAACAGGGTATTTAGAAGTTTCAGATCCACCCTGTACTTTGGGTGGGACCATTTTGTGTGTGTGTGTGTGTGTGTGTGTGTGTGTGTGTGTGTGTGTGTGTGTGTGTGTGTGTGTGTGTGTGTGTGTGTGTTTGTGTGTGTGTGTGTGTGTGTGTGTGTGTGTGTGTGTGTGTGTGTGTGTGTGTGTGTGTGTGTGTGTGTGTATGTGGTTCGCTGGATGGATGGATGGATGGATTATGTATGTATTACATTTACTTATTACTTTATCTGTATGTGTGCGTGTGGTCGTGGGCGTGTATGTGTGTCTGTGCACATGTGCGTATGCATGTTTGTGTGCGCGTGTGCGTGTTTCTGTGCGTGCATGTGTGTGTGCGTGTTTGTGTGTCTGCAGGCCTGTGTGTGGTATAGCACTTCGGTCTGTGGGCTCCTGTAAACTTGAAACTGGAGAGAAAAACACGAGTGTGCTTCGAGTCGGTGAGGCCCCGAGGGCGTGACCGTCATGTGGCGGGCGCCCAGCCCAGCAGAGGGCAGATGGGGGGCCCGGCGTTGCCGTTGGCCTCCCATGTGGGTCTGGCCAGCTGACTGCAGGGACTCGGCAGCGGTGCGTACGTGATGGGCTGCCACGGCCCCCTCGCGGTCACGCTCCTCTTTACCGCTCCGGCGCGTCAGCCGCCAATCTCACTCGTCCCATCTGTTCCTGTTAGACGGACGGCTTCCTTGTTTGTCTTGCCACCGGCCGAAGAGCCCTGCGGCTGCTCATGGCTCCGGAATGTCAGGAGTCCTCTCTCCGTGTCCATACCATACCGCGCTGACGGTGTGGAGTGACAGTCAGGAATTCGCGTTGCTGGGGAAATTCCAGCTTTCCGGAATGGGCAATTTCATTTCTCCAGTTGTGATACAAGCCGGACGCATGAAGCGACAGTGAATTTAAAGTGGAGTCCTTGAATGTGAGGGTTGGTCAGCTTCTCTGGTCCTCTAGGATATGATATCATTTCCAGCCAATCAGGTCTCCCTTAAGCCTCTGATGTGCTCAGTGCCCTTCCTGTAGGATTCGCCTGAGTCTCCCCCCCCCCCCAACCTAATCCCACATGTTGTTTTATGATTGGCTGTTATCTTCCGTGTTTGCGATTGGTCCGTGTCGTTCTCCCCTCATACAGACCGTGACGGTGGCTCGTGGGAGCTGGGAGCCCTCGCGGGCCTGGGCCCCGGGACCGGCGAGGTCCCCCTGGGGGCGGTGCCTGAGGAGCGACGGAGGCGCAGCCGGGCGGAGCTGCGGGAGCTGTGGCGGAAGGCCGTGCTGCAGCAGATCCTGCTGCTCAGGATGGAGCGAGAGAACCTGAAACTGCAGGGTGAGTTCTAGGGGAGGCTCCTGGGGGCTGGCAGCCTGAGGCGCAGCGTGGGGGCGCTGCCCTGCCCTGCCCGGCCCGGCTGCAGGCATCCGGCAGAACTGTCGCTTCACAGCCAGAAAAAACACAGAAAGCCCCGTTAAAAGCACCAAAGCAGTATCTCTCTCAACACCCCCGTGACACACACCCCGGTGAGCCATTCATGCCTTTAACACCCCCCTTCCTCACTCGCCTGGGGTCTCGGTGTGTTT
>JAODJU010000050.1:1812048-1841854 GCA_026776725.1 Gnathonemus echidnorhynchus | reverse complement strand
TTGGGGGGGGGGGGGGGGGGGCGGAGGAGACACGATCGTAAGTGTCACAGGGTGTTTTCCTTTACCCACTAGCCGGCTTTTTATACATCCCGCTGGACTGTTTTTCACCAGGTGGGCTGCATCCAAACAGGAAATAACACGTTTTTTTTCTGTTTGAAGTGGTGTACGCCGGAGCTGGAAGCTTCCCTCACCCGTACGGGCCCCCTGTTTTGCGATCACGCCCTCTCCAGTCAGTGGCGCCTTGTGCTGCTGTACAGGCCACTTCCTTCCTGAAAAACAGTCCGTGGAATTTGCATACAATAGGGGGAACGGCCAATGAGGCGAGGGATGGGGAGTGGCTGGGCCAGCCCACTGAGAGATCGAGAGAAGAGGGGGCGCCGGGCCATGTTAGAGGGCCTCGGAAGGGGGCTCCCCCCCCCCCCCCCACACACAATGTAATGCCCCCATGGCAACCGGCAGCCGTGATGAGGGCGGTCAGTCCGTGACATGGTGAGGCTGCTAACCGGTCTCCATCCATCCAGCCATCACTAATGCCCGTCGTCAGGGGAGACGGCACTGAGCGGAAGGCTCTATCGGGGCCCTTCACCTGCTCCCGTTACGCAAACGGACGTTCTGTCATCTCCGTACCCCCTGGTGGTTCTGTGTTTCGCCGCGGCAGGAAAGCCCTCCCCGTCGAACACGGCCATCTGAAATCTGGCAGAGCCCCCGCTGGCGTGTCGCGCCGAGGCGGGGGGGGGGGGGTGGGTATCGTGGCTATGAGCTCAGTGCCGACGCGATGCTCGCCGTACGGGAAAAGCTTCATTTATGAGAAATGCATTGGGTAATGAAGGTCTGATTCCGCCCCCAGAGTACGTCGTTTCGCAGGGATGCCACACCTATGATAAGGTAGCCGGTTCAGATCCCACGGACGGCAGAGTGATGACACCAGTGGGCCCCTGAGCGGGGCCCCTAACCACCTATTACTGCAGGGACTGTCTGACCTGCTTTCTCAAGAGAAAATACTTGACGCTTTGGATAAATGCGTCGGATTAATAAATAAAAATAACGTCAAAGAGAATCCCCTCCCCCAAACCTCTCCTGGCTGTTTCTCTGACGCCCTGCTCTCCCCTTCTTTTCTCCTCCTCCTGCAGATGTACCAGAAGTTCCCCAGCTTGAAGTCCCAGACGGAGACCATCAGGGTGCTCTTCTCCCCCACGCCCCCCGGCGCCGTGGGTCCCCTTCAGCTGAACCAGCACCAGCAGGACATCCATGACCTGCAGGAGCACCAGGCCGCCATGACCCGGCTGCCCAGCGCCAGCCCCTCGCAGCTGGAGCCCGTGGACCTCTCCCTCACCAAGCGAGGCTCCCCTTCCTCGTCCCGTGGCTCGCCGGTACCCCTCATCTCCGGCCTGTCAGGGGTGCATCACCAGTCCAAGCGGCTGGGCCCAGTGTCCCCGCACGGGGCCGGCTCCCCTCCGCTCCGCCACAGCCCCGCCGACGTTCCCCTACCCTTCCCGATGTTGACGCAGCTGCTCCCGAACGCGCCCCCAGGATCCGGCATGATCCCGGTGCTTCCCAGCGTCATGCTCCAGCCGCTCTCCATCCTCTACCCCTCCCCCCTTTCCCTGCCCCAATCCATCATCGTGCCCCCCCTCCCCGGAGAAGATCTGCACCCCCACAGGCAAGGTGAGCCAAGCTCTCTTTCTCCATCGCCGCGGCTCTTCGTCACGCTCTAAGATCGATGTGTTTCGACTTGAGACCAGCAGCGATGTGGCCTTTCCTGTCATGCTGCAGGATCTCCCATGAGGTCCACGGACCTGTGCCAAGAGCCCCACAATATGCTGAAGCCCATCAAGTGCGAGCTGCCCGCGGAGCACCACCATGACGCCCTCGGCGAGGAGGTGACCTCGGTCATCTCCGCACCCCGCCTGTACGCCGAGTAAGTCACTGTCTTGTAGTTTGTCCGGTGACGGACACAACTTGATAATTCCTGGGACAAGGTTCCGAAATCCATTTAGCGGTCCCTTACCTGGATTACCGTGGCTCTGATCTGGCCATGTCCGTAGCCCCTCATGTCACCCTCTGTTAGCGTTCACGATTAACCATCACGCCTATTCCCATGAGACTCGCCGCCCGTGCTTTTAGGACAAACTCCTCGACACTAGAATCTCTGGAGGAAGGACAGGTTTGTCCTCCTCTCTCCAGTAGGGGGCGGCGGTCCCCATGTTGCCGCAAGAGTTGCACAAACCCAAACTCACGCCTCCGTTCTCTTTGAAACTGAAAGTGTGGCCCCCGCAGTTCTGTGCTGGGATCTGTCGGCACCTGCCCACCCCCGGCACGGTGGTGGGGGGGCTGCGGCCATCCGAGGGGAGCATGGGGCACCAGTGTAGGCATGCCCAGCGCACTTTTCTGGCACCTTCTCTTAATCCACGGACACTGATGCTGTTTCAGGCCTTATATATACACTGAGAGTCTAGAGTGAACATATACAAACATATATGTTATATATGTACAGTACTGTGCAAAAGTTTTGGGCAGTTTATGAAAATGATGTTCAAATGATCTTCATGTTGGTATAAAACTATAATATCATCTCTGTCAAAGTGTGTCAGCTTTGCCATTTCAAAATTTCTCCTAACGTCGACCCTGTATTTGCAGGAATCATCTGATACACCTGTGTGTTTTTTTACTCGGCCACTAGCACACCTCAGGTGTGTAGGCAGTATCTCATTGACTTTTTAAAATCTCTTCAATGAATCAATTAAGCTAGCCGGTGGTGAAATGTAACAAATACGTGGAACGGCTGAGGTGCCCCTGAGGAGGTTTGGGAACTGAAGTGGTGATCATCTAGCCGTCTATCATGATACCAGTAACTTTTTGGAGAGCAGAGGAAGTACTTGTCAGTCTTTATTGTGTTACTCTTAATTTTCAAATGTTCTGATGTTAATTGTATTTTTTTTTTTTTGGTCTGTGCACATATGTACTTACTACCCAGATAAACAGCTTTAAACATTTCCTCTGACTGCCTGAGACTTTGGCACAGTTCTGAATGTCCATGGGCACCATAAAGGAGGGAAAGTTAGGATGGAATCAGGGGGCCCAGAGTGACAGGGGCCCTAAAATATTTGGAACATAATTGGATTGGTCTGGGTTTGAGACCCAGTATGATATGCTTTAATCTGTAGGGGCATGTGTGTGTGTGTGTGTGTACACATACTTCCATACTGTGTCAGCACTTCCGTTGGAATAATCAGGACAAAATAGTGGAATTGGCCACTCTAGGACAGGCAGTCCCCAGATCCGGTCCTTAAGTCTGTCGTTAAATGGAATTTGTACGCAAGTCGCAGAAGTAATACAGTGCATAATAATGACAATAACAATACAGTAATAATAAAAGTGACTAAATACGGTATCTTGAGCTGACGGAGTCGCAATATTTTCACGAGTGTCACGTAGTGCGTCCGCTTGTTATTATAAACCGCTGTATTTAACTAAACTTTTTAATGTAATAGGCTTTATGGCAGTCCATTTGTAAGTACAGCCGGTACGTCGTTGTCTGCGAGTCGGTGTTTTAACCCGGGGATTGCTTGTACAGGAACGTTACACCATTTTATTCTTTCGGTGCTAAAAGTGTGTCAAAGCGATGAGAGAGTTTCCTTCATCTGATAGCAATACTGTTACTCAACAAAAATAGTGTTTTTCTAACCTGGATGCCAGGGTTTGTAATTTCCCAGGACATCCTATTGAGGAATATGTTGTATCCTGGCGATAATGCTGTTTGATATGTCCCTTTTATTTACACGTTAATTTGCTTTCCCTGCCGCCTCTCTCTGATGCCTTGATTTTATCTCCCAGCATGCACCAGTCAGACACCGTGTCTCCATGTGTTCTGGGAGCACTGACGTGGGCGGGGGATCTGATTGGCTGTTTTTGCTGGAGTTCATGAGGCGTTTGTCTTCGGCGCGTGTGTCAGCTCCAGTGCTGAAACTTGAACTCCTCAGATTGCTTGTTTTTTGGTTAAGAGTTCATTGTGTCATCGTGTTTGCGGAGGAAGGTGGAAGGTCAGTTTTACACGCCCTGTGGGTGTGGTGCCAGTCTACTTTTAGACCCCAGCGTTACACAGAAAAAGGGCTGCACCCGAGAGAGAGAGAGACAAAGACGGAGACAGAGAGCGAGAGAGCGAGTCACTGGGAGTGGCAGGAAATGTTAATTACAGTGTTTGTACGAGGTGTGGTGGGAGCCGGGGGGTGGGGGGGTGCACACTTGTTTACCTCGTGATATTGTTAGCGTTTAAATGCAGAAAAACATCTTGTTTAAAAGAAACTGCTGGAGTGGAGCTCAGAAATTTATTTCTAACATAAAGAATGAATTGGAAAGTGAAATGAAATGTCCCTGACCCAAGCTGTATTCTATGCTTGTGTCATTGTGCGGTAGGTTTATAAGGTGTGTAAATTGCGGTTGTTTTGGAGACCTCTAGTGGCTGTAGAGAAAAAAACGCACCTATTGATGTCCGAATGCATTCTACGTCATGTTGCCAATCTGTATCGATATATCTACAGCCGATGGCTTATGAACAGGGTTTGATTAGATCTGCTCAAACACTCCCCCTTCCCCCCCAAACTCTAGGAGCAACAGCCCGTCGGTGATAAGGCTCTGCGGCAAGCACCCGCCCCCGGCAGAGTCCCCAGACACCCTAAAGAAGCGCCGTGTTCACCGCTGTGACTTTCCTGGCTGCAACAAGGTGTACACCAAGAGCTCGCACCTCAAGGCTCACCGACGCACGCACACAGGTAAACGACCTGCCGGCGTGTGGATGTCCGCAGTCCGGGGGTCTTTAATCTGCACTCTGAGGTCTTGGCCTAAGACTGTCTCCGCCTCTTGTGTGCAGGCGAGAAGCCCTACAAATGCATGTGGGACGGCTGCACGTGGAAGTTCGCCCGCTCCGACGAGCTCACCCGCCACTTCCGCAAGCACACCGGCGTCAAGCCCTTCCAGTGCCCCGACTGCGAGCGCAGCTTCTCCCGTTCTGACCACCTGGCCCTGCACAAGAAGCGCCACCTGCTGGTGTGATCCAGGAGAGCACCTTCCTCCTACCCCCCCCCCACCCCGTGCTGGCCACATATCCACGGGACCATAAAGGCCACTCCGACACCTGTGACGGTACTCATTTGGGGTTTTACCCACGGTGGGGACACGTCCCTACAATGGAAGACCCTCCTCCATTCACCTCATGTCACTTTTTGTCCCCTCGAACTCTGACCCGATGACCACTGCATTAGATGCGTGTCCCTATCCCTGTGCCCTCCCAGCCCAGCCCTCAGATGGCACAGATGCTCAGCTGGCATGAGCAGACTCTGCTGGCTGGAATCGCACGGGAGACGGGCATGACCTGGACATCGGGCATGAAGTCCAGGTTGCACCTACACAATGTGAATCCTTTCAAAGACTATGCAAACGTTTCTCTTTCATCCGGAGGGCCTAAATGAAATTTATACCTTTTTCTATAGTTAGCAGTGCAGTAATACGTTTTATACTCACCACTGAGCTGTGTTCTAGAACTTTCTACACAACATGCATGTCTCGCAGTGTCACCCAATCAATGGAGGATTCCTGCCTCTCTGCTGTGACATTGTCAGAATGTCAGCGATATGACAGACGTGAGCAGAAACAGATTCCTCTCACCGGCGGGAGGAAACCTTCAGTTTAAATTTCGTGCAGAAACCTGAGCACTGCATCTGCCAGCCTGAAGGCCGTGTCTGTGGGCTTCTACAGCACGTCGCGCATCATTCCCGGGCTTTGGCGCCACCTATTGGGAGCCGTCGGCATTGCTCTTCAGTTCCGCTGTGCATTTTCACTCGAGTCAAGTCAGCAGCTGTGACGCTGAAGATTTCCTTTCCTTTGTGGGCCCAAGGTCTGACTTGGGCCCTTCCTGTCCGTTTATCGAGGGCGTCCGCTGGCCCCGTGTGGCTCCTGGGTCAAGGGCTTCCTCTTCCTCTGGACCTCCAGGGTCTTCCTGTTGGCTGCCAGTGGCGGGATCAAAGGCTCCGCCCACAGAATGGCTCTCCACATACTGCTTGGCGGATTTTACCTCGTAAAATGTGAACCGTGTCATCTGGGCATTATTGTTGTGTTGAGAGATATTTAGGCTGGTTATGGGGAAGCAATAGCGTGTATATTTCATTGTGTCTCTTTCTTTTTCTATATGACATTTTGTTAGGGAAAGTAAAGTGCAAAGAAGGGACAAGCTTGTTGGTATAGCTGGTTGTTCTATAGTTATTTAGGTTAACGGGCCAGATTCATGCTATATGCCGTTGTAAAGCAGGAATATTCCATAGATAACACATTATGAGTTTACTAATCTCCAATGATTAATCTGAAATTAAGATATGAGTAATAATGTTTTTCCTTCCCTTTAAATGCCACTTAAGGGCAAAACGTTGTGCATTTTCAACATACTCAAACCCTAAGTCTTCCGACCATAAATATTTTTGAAGGTTTTCCTAAAATAAGTAATTTTTTTGCACTTTAATATCGTTAAAGAGCCAAATTCTCATCCTGGTTCCCCCCCTACAATCTGTCTGAGCTGCATGTAAACTGTTAAATTAGATGATCGACACTTTACAGTTCAGAATGGCAGATTGTGCTGCCCTCTCTCTACGCTAGCAGTTGTACTGTGATGCCGAAACAAACGCAAATTATAAAGTATACATAAATTACACAATTGTTACTATGTGTGTGCATAGCTTGTAACCATGTTATCTTGATACTATAATCAAACGTTATGCTGCAGTAATATACCGCAAACACAAAGCTACAAGTGAGTGATTTTTGACAGAAACAATTTTTACCAGATAACGTCAGAAAGAAGGCATTGTGTTGGAGCAGAATGTCCAGTGTGTCTGCAGTCGCGTTGCCATGGCGTCCTGCGACAGTGCAAACGTTTCCACTCGCAAATATATATTTTGTAGTTCTTTTTTAAAGCTTTTCTTGCAAATTTTTTTTTTAAAACAAAAATTGTAATATATTTTGTTAAGACTGAATGGGTTATTAAAGGTTTTAAAGCATGATTATTATTTTTTTTTGCATTGTATCACAAAGAATTTTATGCATTTCTGTAAAGATGTGAATTTTGTACTGAGCTCTTTTCCTATAAAGATCTTTTAGGTTGGCAGTTCGAAAGGGAACTTTGTAATGACATGATGTCATATCAAACTGTGAAGAGAAATACAGAATGTACAGTTTTATATGAACATTCTAGCTTAATGTATTACTATAAATATATAATAAACGCTTTACAATACTGCATTTGATACCCGATTCTTGTTTACCTTCTTTTACAGTATTTTCCTTATAAGGAAAAGAGTGGCTTGAGTCTAGAGCCTCCCGAATTTTCAATCTCTCCTTGCCTGTGACTCACTTCTGCCATCTTTCAGGCTGATTACATCACGCTTGTTTATGACAGAGTTTTAAATAGGTTTTGCCTCATTCTTTCAGAGTGACGTTTTATCGGGATTAAATGTTACTCCCTGCAGTTTTTTTTCCCCAGTCTAAGCAAGTTAAGTGATGTATGTAATTGTTTGTACATGCAATACCATATCAAGGTATTTTTCAAAATGTCACGGTCTTAATTATGAAGCGATTTTTCACACAGTAAGAGGACTTAAAAGAGTTTGGCTTTTTCCATATGTAGTTCTGTTTTGATCATACTGCTACAATTTGGTCTTAAAAGTGGGCTCGTCCGGGATTTGAACCCGGGACCTCTCGCACCCTAAGCGAGAATCATACCCCTAGACCAACGAGCCGCGACTGAAAACGTAGTGGCCACTTTACCTCAAAGATTATGCCACGTTTTCAAAGTTACAGTAAGTGGTCGCTTCAGGAAATGTGACTCGACGCTGCCATCTAGTGGTTATAATGATATATAACCATATGAAATAAGTAAGTGTAACTCTAGAAGTCTAGATGTCCTCCTCTATTTGCGGGATAAACTACGCGATTATACCTGAAAATATCTCAGAACGAGGAAACTCAATCCTTTTAATTTACAAAGAATGCTATGACCTTTAAGTTACATCCACTTTTGGTTAATTAGTTAAAATGGGAGATCAAGCCAGTACATTTGGAATGGGACCGATAAGTATATTTGTCATAGAGACTGTGATATCTTTTATCCTGTACCTTTCACTCTTTAGTGAATTATCAGAGAAAGAACATGACGCCTGTACCCTACACACACCCGCGGACCCAAGTCTATCATGTGAGCTGAGCCACGTTGGCCGCGCTGGAGAGTAGAAGAACTCAGCTCAGTTCAAAGTGCTAGATCAGCAATTTAACGGCGTGTTTCCAAGCTAAAGCGTACTGACCCAGCGCTTTACTGGCCCTCTGACATACCGGGTGGACCGGTGGACTCCCCAGTCAGTAAAACTTAAGGTGGAGGGCGCCGAAATCCAGGGCCGTGGTTGATCTGTCCAGCCATGCACCGAACATCCATTTAGTTGGTTTGTCTAAAGATGGTACAGTTAGACGCATGTGAAGAACGTCATAATTGCATCCAGGAGGAACATATAATGAAATGAACATCAGACAGAAATAAACAATATCAGTTATATTTCCATACCAAAACTACTTATTTTAAGCATCAGCGTCTTATAGACCTAATACGCTGGAGTTATTCGAACTTTCTGCTGAGGTTAGGCTGGACAAAAACAGGGCTCGTCCGGGATTTGAACCCGGGACCTCTCGCACCCTAAGCGAGAATCATACCCCTAGACCAACGAGCCAGTTGTTTGCAGATGTTCCATAATGGTAGAAAATGGACCGTCTTCAGGAGGTGGCCCGTCATTTGATTCTCCTGATCTGACTCACACTTATGTCGCCAACTAATGTAAATCCGTCGCTTAAAAAGCCACACTCAAGGCAGACAAAAAATTCCTTTCATGCCCAGATTTTATCTGGACTATAATAGGATGTTTGAATTAAGTAATATCGCAATTTTAAGTTATAAAACTTAAAACTGGTCTATGTTGTTTTGTTTATAAAGACGCTGCTCGATTGTTTTAACGCTTTTATGAAGTAGGGTGGCTACTTACAGAGAAAGGCATTTTTAAAGCCAACACAACTACCATAAAAGTCTTCATCTCATGATGACAGTTTGGAACATACAAGCTAGCTGTTTTGCTAAATAACATTAAATAGCAGATACTGATAGGTATATTAACCAGTTAAAATTATCAAAGATCACAAAAGTAGTATTTCTTTCCAGTTAGTACTTTCGCCTCAAATATGTGCATATGTTTCAGTCTCCCTCGATCGACACGTTAAAAGGCGTTAAATGGCTTTATTAAAACACCCGGCAATGACCATCGGGCAAGTGCGCATGCTCATCCGGGGCGAGCGGCAGCTCCCGCGTGACGTCACGCCCACAACACGGACACGAGCTGCCGACGTGGCGGGGGAAGGCAGGGCGGAAGGCGAGGGCTGCAGCTGCAGAAAACATCCGTGCGTTTTAATTCATCTGAACCTAGAATGACTTCTGTTTAAAGTTCTACCGAGTGTTTCTGTAGGATTCATGCACGGACCCTAGCGGCAGAATTCACAAGTAAGTCATTTCACAAACAAGATTCTTCTTAGTTGCTGAAAAATATTTCCCAGTGGATATTATTTATTCATTCGGCACGTGCCAGCCTACACGATTAACAGGAAACAGTATATGATGATGAATGAATCACAGCGCTATGCGGGTAAACTCTTCTTTTATAGCTTGTCGGTACTTTTTGAGTAGCCTCCCTGTTCTTGAGTTATAGCCTGATATTTGTAGTGAGATTTCCGTCCAAATATAGTACAACTTCTTTACACTTGCAATCTTCTAACAATGTATGTTATACTTAATGTTGATATAGCAGAGATTCACAATATCCAATATATGATGTCGCATTGTTTCAGCCGACCTTTTCTTATCCGACTAATGGAGTTGACAGTGATTTTGAACGATTTGACCACACGGCGTCGCCCTATATCCATATGTTAATATGAGCATCAGTGTATTTATGGATCGTTGTGATTCCTATTAGTGTAGCTGTTTTGTAGAAGACGTATATGCATTACTACTGCTATTTATCGTAGATATTCGATTCAGTTAAAATTCATTTATATAGCGCATTTTCACAATATTACGTTGTCTTAAAGGGGTTTATATTGTCCCTGCCCAATGCCCCAGAGGGGACGGTGGCAAGGAAAAACTCCCCAGTAGGAAGAAACCTTTGGACTCTAAGGGGGAGCCCAAACTCCTAGGGCTGGCAAAGTAAGTCACAAATAGCCAAGTTCCAGTTTGTAAAGTAAAATTGTGTATAATCTAGGTATAAACAGTTGAAATTCTATGAGGTATTTTGTAGTGCGGTATGGAGATAAGAAGGCTCTGGCAGGTCTAATTAACTATGGCAGCTTAACTAGGCTGGGGGGGGGGCACAGGCATGAGGAATCCCTGAGCACCAGCACTGCAACAGCACATGGGACACTTGAGAACGTGGGTGAGAACTAGCGATCAGCTTTGTCACCATACATGCTAGACTAAACAAGTGAATTTTTAGCCTTGACTTAAGTATTGGGAGTGAGTCTGAATCTTGATCGCTTGCTGGTAGTCTATTCCATAACACTGGAGTCTGTAGCAGGATGTTCTGCAACCGAACGACAACCATTCCACTCTAGTCACTGCTAGGTAGCCCGTCACTTAAGAGCGAAGCAAACGAGGGGTGTTATACGGAACCAGTGAACTGCTAATTTACTCTGGTGCTAGATCTTTCAGTGTCTTATAGATAAGCAGTAGTACCTTGTAGTCAAAACAAGACCTAACTGGGAGCCAGTAGAGTGAGGGCAGTACAGGACTGATATGCACATGTTTCCTGTTCCTTGTTTGAATTCTTGCTGCAGTGTTCTGCACCAACTGTAGTTTATTTAATGATGCAGAGGCACCACCCAACTAATAGGGCGTTGCAGTATTCCAGTATAGAGCTTATGAAGGTGTGTGTGTGTAAACTGAAGTGAGAGCATTGTTCTTTTTTTTTAACCTTTCAACTTTATTTACATGAGCATCCAGAGACACCAAGGCTTTTAACTACTGTACTTGCATTGACTAGGCAGCCATCAAGCTTTATGATGTCAGCAATACCCTGGGCTCTTCTCAGGGCCAGTAGAAATACTTCTGTTTCGTCAGGATTTACCAGAACAAAGTTCCCGGCCATCTAGCTTCTGACTTAGGAAATCTTTCCTCAGTCTTTGACAGCTGTGACAGTTAATCTGTTTTAACAGCTTTTGTGTCATCTGCATAACGACACTATGTTTCCTAATAATTTCACCAAAGGGCAGCTTGTATAAGGCAAACAATAGTGGGCCCAGGACGGAGCCTTGCGGGACCCCATAACTCACACCAGTGGACTCATTGTTCACATGGACAAACTGGTGATGCTTGCCTTTTCACACCAACCAAAGACTCTAGCCTTGCTCATGAACTGGTACTTTTTTGATCCCTATGGGGAAATTATCTTTACGCCTCCCCCAGCTCGTTCTCCGTAGGGGAGAGCAAGCTGGCCAAGGAAGGGCAGCCACCTGTTACGGCACCCAGGGAGCTGAGGGTTAAGGGCCTTGGCCAAGGACTCACAGATGTGATGAGGCCGGGCTTAAACCGGCGACCTTCTGCTCACAGGCACAGAGGCTTAGCCCACTGAGCCATATGCTGCACCATATAAATGTCATGGTCAGCAGTATCAAATGCTGTGCTTATTTCCAGCAGAACCAACAGGGACACGCAATAATAATCAGCAGCCATAAGCAAATCATTCATGACTTTCTCTAGTGTAGATATATTAAACTGCAACAGAGCTTCATTTTTGAATGTTTAAATTATGTATCTTTAAATTAGTTGCATTAAGTCTAGTCCCAAAAAGACACTGAATTAATTTAGTTGACTTCAGGGTATGAATGAATCTGATGACACTAGTAGCTACTTTTTGTTCAACTTTGTCCTTACAGAGAGCACCATGTCGGAGAGTGACCTTAAAGACACTCCGTCTCCTGAGACCAAACAGCCACTGTCGGAAGTCAATCAAGATGACCTCTGTATGAGTGGAACAGGGTCCCAAGACCCATGCCCTCAGTCTGTGTCAGAGCCTTTGCTGGATGTTGAAAAAAGCCAGCTGACTGCTGGGGTGAATGAAGAAGAACCTTTAGTCCAGGAAACGAAAAGGATTCAGGAGGACCAATCAAATGCAGAAGAAAGTCACATGACAGAGTGCAGCGAATCAGTGAGCTTGGAGGGAGACAGCACTGTCAGAGATGCTGGAGAGACAGAAGGCCATGGGGTGGAGGTACAGTGCTTCCACGTCGTTGCGAACTTTGGGCCGGAAGGCTCTGTCAGCGCATTTATTGAGTAAAGCCTCAGATGTTGACAATACACCAAAGCTGGTGAACACCTAACAAGTGGGTGGCCTGTTTACCTTTGATTTAATATGTAAACTGTTGCACAGAAGAAATATAGAAAATAACCAACATGGCTGAATGAGAGTTTATGTGTGCCTGAGCTGGTTTGTGTTTATATCCTGCTATAGGGGGCTTCAACTGAGAGCAAAGTCAAGGGTTGGGGATCCTGGGGTTCCTGGGGGAAGTCACTCCTGACCAGTGCCACATCTACAGTGGGTGAGTCTCTGTGAGCTGGTCAACTGTGTAGCATGTTGCCCCCCCCCCCCCCCACTCCAGCCATGGTGTCACTGGTGTGAACCTCAATCAGAGTGTAGGTCATATATTCACTGTGTGGGCCCTGTACCCCAGGACACGGGATCAGTGCCGTGAAGGAGAAGGCGGGGGTGTCGCTGCGTGTCCACAAGACCTCGGTGTGTGAGGAGGCCACGGAGACTGAGGAGGAGAGTGCAGCAGAGACAGGTGACTTTGGGGCCGTGTTAGAAAGGCAGATTCCCACTGTCGTCTCCCGAAGGTGGCAGCTGGCATTGAGAGTTAAGTAGACCTTCAGGAGTAGCTTTGCCATTGTCACTTGTTCTACATGCCCTCCTTTGCAGAGCTGGGTTCTACTGCAGACCCTGTTCCCTCTCCCACGCGGGGTGTCTTCTCCACCATCACCAGCGCCTTTCAAAACACAGTAAGTTCCCATGATCAGCAGCCATATGAAAATGTAGTTCCTTTAAGGCTGGATATAATCATCTAAACTGCATGGAACGTGGCCACAATGTTCTAGCACTGTTACCTTGTCAGCCAAGTAAGACCAAGATACCTGATCCCGCCTTCTCTAGTTGCTTGGTGCCACCTCCTCTACAATCTGATTGGTTATTTCTCTGAACCAATCATTTTTCCTTCTGCCCTCAGAACATTTTTGTGCAAGTAAAACTCCCATGAGCTTCTTCATGTTTCCTCGTGAAGGGCAAGTCTGTGATTACTGGAGGTCTTGACGCGCTGGAGTTCATTGGCAAGAAGACCATGACCGTCCTTGCGGAGAGTGACCCCGGCTTTAAGAAGACCAAGACTCTCATGCAGAGGACTGTGTCACTATCTCAGGTACTGGGCAAACCGGCACTCGACTCCAGGCAAGAGCAGAGGAGCATTCCAGAACATCCATTCTGGGAGAGCCGTCTGTTCCCTAAGGATCTTAGCACCTCAACCATGAGATCCTACCCAGTTCACTGCAGCTCATTGTTGCTGACATGGGTTGTGTGAATTCTTTTGAGTCTGTGGGCTGTCTATTCAGAAGGATGGTCAGAGTTCAGCTCTCTGTAAGAACAAAGCAGTTTCCAACAGTAATTCGATTTTGCTTTCTTGTAGTATCTCTCTCAAGGTCCTTCAGCGGGAATACTTTTTTCTTTCTCGGCGCTTAAAAAGCAAGGTTTAGATAAGGGACCGCTTTGCAGTCTGAGCAGTGACCACACCCCCTGCAGATGCTGAAGGAGGCCAAGGAGAAGGAGAGGGAGCGCCTGAGCCACCAACCCATCAGCGAGCCCAGCGCCCACTACGGCATCCTCTTTGATGACTACCAGGGCCTGTCCCACCTAGAAGCTCTGGAGATCCTGTCTGATGAGAGTGAGGCCAAGGTCAGCTATGGGTAATCTCAGCCAATCCCAGGGCCAGCCAATCCCAGGGCCAGCCAATCCACATTCAGTCTCACCATTCCTCATTGGTGGATTCCAGGCTCCCCCTCTGCAGAACAAACTCAGACAGAGCTCCTTCAGTATGTGATGTCTAAGAGCTTGATGAACTCACTAAATTAAGGGGTGCTAATTATTTTGTTAAATATTTTATTTGGAAGCTCAGATTTCAGCTGATGTGCCATATTTTACTTGTTAATTGGTACCCAAAGTCACTTTCACAATAGCGTTATGTGGATGAAAGGATCATCCTTGGACTCCTGGTATGTCTCCAGGTTCAGGCTGAGCTTTCTTCTCTGGAGGGGGAGCCGTTAGAGGTCCTCAAGAGAGAGCTGATCACCATCAAGGACATCTTTCTGGAGAAGGACTCTGGGAAGGAAGACGAAGCAGAAGAAAATGGTGACCTATGTTCAATCTTTGAATGTTCTACTTGTGTCTGTAAGTCAAGGCCGTCCAACCTGAAGTGCCCAGCGATTCCTACGATGCAATGACAATGACGTGATCAGACTGTGGACGACAGCGCATGGGTGTCCTTTGTAATTCGGGTGATTCTAAATTGGTGTGACAACCCGGTTTGGTTGTGTTAAGTTGGGCAGTTCAAAGCTAAATGTTCATTAGGTCATCTGTGTGTGTGTGTGCGTGTGCGCGTGTGCGTGTGTCCCCTCAGCCGCCGATGGCTCAGAGTTTGTCACCGTACTCACCGACCTGCTCTTTGAACTCCACATCGCTGCTACTCCAGACAAGCTTAACAAGGTACCACCTCAGTCCATCTGCCTTGACCGTTGTCTGTCTAAACATGTCTTTCTGTTGTTGCTTGTTTCATTGCGTGTGAGTGTACGTGTGCGTTTGTTTCCTGAATGCACCAGACCTAACCTCCAAATTCATCTGTCTGGTGGTCTTTCATGAATAAAACGCATCAAGGTTCTTACCTCTAGAATTCACAATGTCTTGTCATACACAAAAACTTGACATTTTTGCGAGAAAACACAATGGTAGCAGTTGGCACGGGGCGGGCGCTGACAGCCCCAATGCGGCCTTCTCCGCAGGCTTGGGTGAAGGCTCGCGACTGGGTGAGGGAGGTGGAGAGGCCCAGCGTGGGCAAGGCTGTGGAGGAGGCAGAGCCCAGCGGTAGCCCAGAGCTCAACACGGGCCTCGGAGGGCAGGAGAACCAAGAAGGGGAGAGCAGCTCTAAATGTCTGGAGGTGAGGAATCCATGTCTCATCTATTGATGGGGAGCTGGGCATGACAGCCCCTGGCCTTGGGTTAGGGTCATAGAACAAGAGTTTCTTTGACGTTAAAACCAGAGCAGAGGTCCACAGGGTCATCAGACCACCATCTAACGCTATGTTGGGGAGGCACCAATGTGCTCAAATCAACGGGGCTTTGTTTTGGATCCCAGTCAACAAAGGGGCTTCTATAGACACCCAGAAGAATGGTGTCTCTGAATGGAGGAACCCAGAGGCTGTGAGGAGCTTCCAGCCTTGCTAACGTTTGTGATTAGAGACACTGAATTTGCAGTGGGGGGGGGGGCATTAGTATATGGGCAATTTAGGGAAATTATAGTGTAATCGCCTTAGTTACCGTTTTTCGTAACCTTGGTAACAGCCCTTGGTGCCTCTGGGCAGCTGGGCAACAGCTTCCCACCCAGCAGAAGGTCAGTCATGTTCCCACCATGGTTCAGATCTTGAATACCGTGTTCACCAACCAAGGTGATTCGCTCGCGTCATACTTGTGCGAGGGCGTCTGTCTGGCTGAGCGTGGCGCGTGTGCACACCGCAGACCGCGTACCTGTCCTCGGTGGGGAGCCTGGCGGAGGTGACGGCGCGGAGCATCGAGCAGCTGCACAAGGTGGCCGAGCTCATCCTGCACGGGCAGGACGTGGAGAAGCCGGCACAGGAGCAGGCCCTCGTCCTCGCCAGGTGAGTCTGCGGCGCAATTGCGCCCCCTACTGGTCTGATGAAAATGCTGTTTGAACATGTTAAGTTCAATAAAATCCAATTATATTTTGAAGTTATATTTGAAAAAGTGGCTTGTGTTAGTCATATTAGTGTGTAATAATAATTAATTGCAAATGTATTTACTATCTTTTTTTACAAATTTATTTGGGTGAATGACTGGTTGGGCTGTTTCACCTTGCACCGCCCTCGAGAAAAGCCTGGAGTCGCCTATGGGGGCCATAATTCAGGCAGAGGGGCTAATTTTATTATTAGTCAATGATTTGTTTTGAATTGGTGAGTGACAGAGGAGGGGCCACTCCAGGGGCCAATCAGCTGGGGTCAGTGGCCTTGTGGCCCCGCCCCCAAAACACGCACCTGGGCTTGAGTGCCTACCTTCCTCCTCTAACTGCATGTTCCATCCCCTCCAAGGCTGACCAAAACCATGTGCAAGGAGGTGGGCCGGCTCTCCAAGAAGTTCTCTGACACCCTGCTCTCCGTTGGGGTAAGGGGGCCGACTGCAGTGCTGCATGCCCTCTGCGGACCTTCACTGGGTGTACACTGACTCTGACCAGTTTAACTTTTACCAGGGTCGCGTTCCAGTTAACCCATCGCTGTGTGTGATGTAATACCGCCTAACCAAGGCAAAAACTTTGCCGAGTCGATTTGTAGTTACTGTAATCTTCATACCGGGGAAAGTTTAAAAAAAATATATATATTGTATATTTTAAATATAATATATATTTTTTAAGAGGTAAAACAGACCTGATTTTGGTCATAACTGAAATTCGATAAAATATGCAGTTACTGTTTTTCGCCTCTGTGTGGCAGTATAATCACCAAATTCTCCATCTTTCTCTCTCATCCTCTCAGAATCAGAGGAAGGCAGAGGAGCTCAGTCCCCTGGTGGACAGTGTCATGCTGGAGGTAAGAAGCACGGCTGTGGCCTGCTGGCCATCACAGAGGGGTACGGGGCTGACTTTCAGGGCCCCTCTCCTCCAACTGACACTGATCCCTGCTCTCTGGCTCCTCCAGGGCTCCAATAGCGCCACCTACATCCAGAATGCCTTCCAGCTGCTGCTGCCTGTTCTCCAGATATCCTACATCCAGACCAGCAGGACCCAAACAAACCAGGAGGCTTAGCTGAGGCCAGTGGGAGCCCCACTGCAGAAGAGGCGGACATTCCCCCTGCTGTGTGTGTGTGTGTGTGTGTGTGTGTGTGTGTGCGTGCGCGCGTGTGTGTGGCACTGTAGCGTAGCTCAGCATGCGAAATGTGCAGCAAGCATGCCATAGTGCAGTGTGCTATCATCTGTCTCTGCGTACATAAATTATATGTATGGCGTTTAATACACAGAAGATTAATTCGATTAATTCGGATTTTTAAATTGACATTTGCTCAGATGCCGTTTAACCGGCTCGTTCGGATGTAATCGCCATGTGGATGAGGTGGATGAGATCCTCTGTAGACTGCAGTGCCCAGAAGCGAAAGGTATCACTCAGTCTCCTTTTGCTAATTAGGTGGTCGGCAGATTGTAGCCGCTAACCCATTAGCGTTATTGGACACTCAGTCATTCAGTGCGTGTGCAGTTGCCATCCTCTTGAGGCTATACAGCAGGCCGTTCATCCAGACGGTATCCAAGAGCCAAGTGTGCGAGGAACTGGGCGGTCAGTAACCAGAAGTTAACTAACCAGGTTAGCAACAGCAAAAGTGTTCAAATTCAGTTTTGTTGATGCCAAAAGCAAAAGACTGTCGGTTGCGTTTTAAGAAGGAAAGTGTGCGATGTGGAGTTGGCCCAAGGCATAAATGAGCTATGCGGCTGCCCAGTGGCCACCAGGGGATCAGCGTGTCAGATTGGGGAGGAAGTTAACAAATGACAGCTAGGTTAATCAATCTTTTCTCAAGCCCCCCAAAAAACGGTTCGGTCAGCCCTGCTCCTGTGAACGCAAGATTAGCACGCCAAGCTGCATCTGGTCAGATGCCTTATGATCATTATAACTCAATTCAGTTCTGAGTTATTTTCCTAAGCTTGAGGTGAAGATCGTTGAGGTGTTCCGGTTCATTAGCATCTCAATGTTTAAGTTATTCATTTTTGAAATGCGTTTTAGAGCACTGTTAATGACATGGATTTACGTGTTTAACGATGGTCGTTAAAATGTTGTGCCGTGGCATAACTCTGAACAAACGGCTAAATATTTAAACAAAATACATTCAGCCGCTGATGACTTTTGTCTTTTTTTTCATAATGGAGATTAATATTCTTGGTTTTTCCACAAGGCATCTTCCCAGTCTGCTTCTAAACAGTTGACCGCAAATTTAACACCCGCTACACTACAAATTAATCAAGCACACCATGCTGGTTAAAGAAATCGGAAACATACCTCGCAGATTTGAATGCTCTTAATGTTCTCCGGTTATTTCTACGTGAACCTTTGATGTTGCAAGGGTCGCATCTCCAAACTGATAATATTAGTATAATAGTTACTGTGGGGGGGCAGTGTGATTAGAAGGACGCAGGTTCAAATCCTGTACTTGGCGGAGTGATGTCACCATTGGGCCCCTGAGCAAAGCCCTTAATCCCCATTTGCTCCAGGGACTGACTGTCACTGCATTTTCAACTGTATGTCACTTTGGATATTAGTGCCTGCTAAATAAGTAAATGCACTATGATTTTAATGGTAATCAATACTGAATGTTACATTTAGTGGTTGTGAGAATGGAGGTGATGATATTAAGACCGTTAACTGATCCATCCTGAGCTGCATGTGTTTTGCCTTTGATTTACTGCTCACTGTACCTCCAAGTCTGTGGCATTGGTAATCGATAGCGTGGCTTATTTTTCTTATGTACGTTGTAGGTGGATTTTTAAAGACTTGAAAACGAGTTTATTACAGAAGTGCCAAAAGGCGGCAGAGCCCTCGGCTAGTGATTTGGCCCAAGACGGACAGTCTTCTGCCATGTTCCAGTTCAAGGGCTGCAGTGCCTTTGTAGGCTGCGTCCTTCGAAGGTCCGCGCAGTGAATCTTGGGATATGTTAGGAATTGGGACGCAGCTTTCATCTCTCTGGGTGCCACACCTGAGCGTGGCTCCTTTCAGCAGCGAGTCTCGCATACGCAGCCCTGCAGCTCTCACTGAGTCGCCTTACCTTGACAACCATGTGCCTAAAGTCCTTGCTCGTTGAAAAACCAAATAAAACTACACGGTAACTGTCTTCAGTGTGCTGGTTTATTTCTTTACCATTTACAATGAACCCCACGCAGATTTAGCTCCTCGTCCATAACATCTCTGCAGGGTGCGGTTACCCTTCCTCCCACAAACACTCTGAAAAATAAAACCATTGGCCGTTAGCAATGGGAGAATTTAAACTGCTAGCCAATAAGCAGCTACAAACTTGTTCTTTTCATCTTATAACGACATTAAGCAAGATATCCTGCCTACCTTGCTGCCTTACGACACCCCTACAACCTGTGATGTCCTTCCTTCCTGCCTGTCCTGCCGGCATTTACAACCAGACTAAAGCTTGAGTGTATAAATCCGGACTTTGTTAATTAATTTGATTTCCTCTGCTGGCCCTGGGAGGATAGGCTCCCCCTTTGAGTCTGGTTCCACCCACAGTTTCTTCCTAGGGAGTTTTTCCTTGCCACTGTCGCCTCTGGATTGCTCACTGGAGGCTTTTGGCAGGGATAATGTAAGGCGCTTTGAGACAATGTAATACTGTTAAAATACTCTATTCAAATAGAATTGAATATGAGATGGTGCTGTGCGGCTGAGGGTTTGGATCCTGTACCTATGCAAGTGTACACCCCCCTGAGTGATTTCATCACTGAGACCTTGAATAAGGCCCTTAACTTCCCATTGCTCCAGGGACTAGTTGATCCTAGTTTCAATTTTATATCATATTGGACAAAAAAATCTGCTAAGTAAAGTAATTGTATAGTTTTTTTTTTTTCCTTCAAATGCGTAAACAAGCATGTTTTTTTTTAGTTCTTCTACTGCAGATGTTTCCATACGGTTAAGAAGGACATTTACCTGTCTCCTCAGCTTCGCAAATCGTAGAGAGGGCTGTCAAGCAGAGAAAAACCAAACGGCAAATTAACAAGCGAGTCCAGAGAGTGACACATGCCAGATGCTTGTCAGCAGAGGTGCCGACGTGTTTCTGTAAATAAACAGTGAGAAAACTGTGCTGGGGGCACCTGTCACTGCAGAGTGAGGGAGTATAAGCACTGGCGAGGGGGGGGGAAATCACTGCATCGGAGCGAGATCGTACCTGCTGGACTGCTGGCTCGGGTCAGGGGGCTAATTTGTGCTGAGAGGACAAGAACACAACATGAGGGGGATCAATGTCGGTCGGTCTCCCTCCCCTCTTAAAATTTATCTCTATGCTGTTGGCTTCTCCCCAGGGGGGTAGACACTTGATTTGTTCCAGCTGAGTTAATTATCACAGTGGTCGTTAACTGATTTTGCCTCACCACTCAGCCGTGGTCATTAAGTCACGACCCGGGGACATTTGGAGGCAAAAGAAAATTTGTCAACCGATGGAAGTGGTGGGGGGATGGTGGAGGCCATAATTTATTTTTAACCACACACTTCACCACCCACCAGTTGCGAAACACGCCATCATCAGTCTCCAGAACAGCTGCCCGCTTCAGAGAGAACCTGGAAAACGGTGAAATTTACCTAGCTGCTTACAAGCTGTATACTGGCCTAGCTGACTATCCAGACGGCCGGCAGGTCCCGATAGCACTGGAGACAGCTGGTACGCAGTAACTGGGAGAACTGCAGCCCTCCCTGTAAACAGGAGGAAGTTGGTGAGCGGGACCAGATCAGGTGCACAATTCTAACTGGTCTGCCTTTATTTACATTTATTCATCTAACACATTTATCCAGTATGACTTTTTTGGAAAAGTATTTGCGTTGTCAGCCCAATGTTCTACTGGTCGAGCTACAGAAACCTGTGATGCGAGATGTCAGCACTCACTTTTACAGAATCGGCTCTTCAGGACGTGCTTGGCGGTGGTGCTGATGACCAGCAGGATGACAGTCATCACTATGGCGAGCCACACCAGCCGGTAGGAGCACGACCAGAAGAAGCCTATGAACACAGAAGGCGGAAGAGATGCTCTACCACTCCCCAGGATGATGATGAGTAGTGATGGCCAAATGAAGCTTCATGAACCGTTTGCTGTATTTTCTGACCCCACTAGATGGTGCTCTCTGCTAATAACAGGGCTCAAATCATGCCCCAAAGCAAAAAAAGAGCGCCATCTAGTGGGGTCAAAAATACAGCAAATGGTTCATGAAGTTTCTGTGGCTAAAGATTAGCCCTTGGAGGGGAGAGGTTCTCCACACCAGGACGAAGTCTGGGGCTTTTATAGGATGCAGCCTTTTAAAGAACTTGAGTTGCTCTCCTTGCGCTGCATCCAGAGCAACCACTGTAGCTACAGCTGAATATTTTACTGGAGCTATGCAGGTCAAACACCCTGCTTAGGGTACTAGCCCAGTTACAAGGTGTTTTACATCGTAAACCAGGGAATAGCATACACCGGCCCTCCAGACGTTAAGCAGGGACATGTAACACTTTTGCTAAGTCCCGCTAGCATCGGGGGCACGGTGAGCAGGAGAGAGCACCCTACCGTGCTGCGTGTGTGTCCAGAGTAGCGTTACATTAATGGATGCATTCTCAAAGCCCATGGCACACAGGATGCAGTGACTGTGGTTCAAGGTTGAGGCAGGGTCCTCCATGCAGCAGATCAGGGGATGCTGGATTCCAGCAATGTGCTCACAGCTGTCTACACAGCCCACGAGTGTGGCATTGTGCAGCTTGTGGTCCCCGGACTGAAGTACAGACAATTCTACATTAGCTCCTGGGGATAAAAGGTTAGAGGAAGACAAAGGAAAGGAATGAGCAGCCACAGAGGCACCCACTCTAGTTGAAAGCTGATTGGCCCTTGAAGTCCCCTTCCCCTGTCACTCAAAAAATTCAAAACAAGTCATTGGCTAATGATAAGGTTGGTCCTTCTGTATGCTTCTGTATGAATTATACCCCCTCTTATGTCCCCCCTCCCCCCACCACCTTAAACAATCCTCGACCCACCCCTGCAAAGGTGGCCCAGAGAGTACAGTAATTTCTCTGGAGTGGGTCCTCCGGATGTTGAACTCTGAGGTTGACTGGAGTGTGACCAGCGATTTGAGAGCAGCAGGACTTAACAAGCATAGTTCTACCCTGAGAATAAGGGTTAATCAGTGCCACCTAAATGCCCAGGGACAGGTCAGTCACCTGCTGTGACACCAGATGGTGTGATACTGTGTGAAAGAGATACGTGGTTAGAGTTATAGGGGGCAGAAAATAGCTAAGTACAGCGTGTGTTTGGAGGTTCTTAATTTGGGGTTGGAAATGGATGAAACGGTAAAAATGAGAGTGAGACTTCTTCCGAAGAGCTTTGCTTGCGTAATTAGTCTTATTTTGACACACTGGCACAGTCGTGTTGCTCAAAACGCAGGAAACTTGCTCCATTACTTTCTGAGCCGAGGAAAACGCTCGTCCCCGACTGCCCGAGTCAGGCAGTAGCAGGTCCGCTCATCCGAGGTCGGATCCCTGCTGGTTTCTGGCAACAACAGAGCTGATTCATCACACTGTCACACGAAGGTTTAAAAATACACCACTGTGTTTCGACAGGACATGATTCTCTTTCTTGCAGTTTTGAGAGGCTGGACAGCTCTGAAGTTGGCGAGGAAAAAAAGAAAACAAAACAAGAAGCGGAATTGCTGTACAGCGGTAACATCAGTTATTTTATATACGTCCCTAAAGGGATCCTCGTCAACAAAGACGAAAGTTGACCTCCTTAACTGGAATAGTGAAAATGCATGTCAGTTCTCCTAGATCAACCTAGCTGGCCTAGTTGATGGTGATCTACAGGAGGCGGTGACCTCACCTGTCCATTTCAGGGGCCCCAGGTCTGCTGTTATCTCACATCTGGACCAGCCTGTCTCTGGACTGTCTGACCTGTTTGTGCCTCCAGAGGTGGCGCCAGGCGACACCCCCATGATGCTGCTGTTGGTACATCCCAGGCACTCGTTCCTGTGCCCTGTGTCCTGTGTGTTGGGAGGGCACACCAGGTCACGGTGCCTCTGCTTCAGACAGGGTTGGAATCCCATGCAGGTAAGATCTATTCTCCCCTGATCTGCGTTTAGATGGATGAATGATACAAAAAAAAAATGGAGATATTCTAGAAAACTTGCATACAAAATATTACTGGGCAGAAGAGAGTTTGCAAACAGCCCTCAGAAGCCTTTTGCGCTGATCACTCTGCATTCTGTCGGGTAAACATCCTGGTATCTTAGTCGTGTTTGGCTCTCCTGCATCATGGTGATGTGACACAGTATGTTTAAACACCCCTAAGGCCTAAATACTCTGCATTGGCCGTGAGAATTCTTGATGAACGTTATTAACATTAAACGGGCAGCAGTGAACCACAGCAGCGCTGGAGATAGCTCAGGGTCCCTGCAGTTTTGATTAATGACCATGAGGGGACAGTGTTGCGCAAATTGTTTTGGCTGTTTTCGCAGGTTGGATTTCACTTTCTTGCCCATTTTAAATGTTTTGGCTAAAAACTGTCATTTCTCTTGATCTAAATTGAACCAGATCCTGTGTTTGCCTGAATCTTATTTTTTATACAGTGACAAATTGGAAGTATTTCATACATATTGTATGCCAGTCCGAATAACGCAATGTAATTTCACAAAGCAGAACCATTTATGCAAACGGCAGCAAATCACTGGAAACTCACATCCTCTGTGCCATAAAAAAGTAATTTTGAAAATGTATGTCCGTGAATGCTCAATATAAATATCTGAGAAAATCTTATTTGGGCTTGTAGATACTTGTTTATTTTGACATTCATCTGAAATGAAAATTAATTCTGTTTTAACCTACAGATTTTTGTATTTGTAGTTTGTAGTTTTACTATATTAATCAGAATGTATTTCAAAGCAGATGAAATTACGTATATGGCTTGAATTGTCAACGTTTGTTTTCAGAAGCTCCTTAGTCTGTCACTGTTAGCTTCAAAGTGGTTTATTTTTGTCTAGAGTTTTTATAATGACATGGTAGTTAGATATCAATGTGAAATGGATACAAGCGAAACCTCCTAAACCTCACTTATCAGACGATGCTCAGTGAGCTATATAGCCAGGATACCAATAGTGATGCAATAGTGAAGTTCTTCAGATCAGGTTTGGTTAGGTTTGCTACCCCAATCTGTCATGAAGAGGAAGGCATGGATTCCTGGACTAACAAGAAGATCTGTTTGTTAAATACAACATATCAATGTGTTTCTGTATGTCCAATCAAACATGAAGTCTCGTATGGTCATATAGTACCATTAATCTACTTTGTGCCACGTACCTTGGTATGGTGGGAAAAGCTCCGGGAGACACACAATGAAGGTCACCAACAGCAGGATGAGTAGTTTTATCAGCGGGGAACTTTCCATAGCAGCAACACGTGGGCTCACCAACAGTCATGACCAACTCCATTGACATATTTCTCTGTTACTTAATTCCAGGACTGGATTAATAAATCCTCTATATTCTAATTTACAACCATGGCTGATGAAACCAGACCGATGTTTCTTCGTCGGACATTTTACTTTATTTCACTAGCTCTTAGTCTTACTGAAAACGGTAGTTGCCTTATCACTAAACTTCCTGTGCAACTTCCTGCCTGTGCAACAAAGTGAAGTTTAATCATCATGTTTCATTAAATTTCTCAAGAGAAAGCAACTTGTGCATTTGGGGCTTGATTTGACTTCGTTCTGTGTGCCAGACGAAAAGATGTCAAACAAGCATCACCCATCTCAAATGTATCTTTTAAGAATCTGAGTCATAACGCTCATGACTTTTACCTTCTACTTCATTATCTACCCATTCATCTATTTTTCATAGCTGCTGACTTAGGGTCATCGATGACCTGCAGTCTATCCCACCTAAACTGAAGGAACATGTGAGGAACATGCAAATTCAATACACAGGAATAAAACCCACAACTCAGGAGATATGAAGCCACTCTTGTCGCCTCTGATCCACTGTGCTAATTCATTATTTATAATTTGAGAACCTTAATAAAGACACACACTAATTTGTGGTTTTGTGTCCTTCCAGCAGGCAGATGGGCAATGATGTGTACCCTATGTAGAGGTTAAGGTGGATTGTGGTAACGTCTGTGGTGTTAGTCTTAAAATAGTGTTTCTGGTCTGGGTTAAGAATGAAAACACTTGCTGTTATTCAGCAAACCCATTCCATCTATGGAATCTTAAAACCAAATTAAATCATAAACAAACTCTCAACCCTAGTATAGCATGTCAATATGTTGAAACCTCCCCCCCATCAACCTCTAAGTAAACAGCGTTTTGTAAGCTGTTGTGACATGATCATGTAGGAGTGTTTGCTATCGGTTTCAAGACGCAGTTCCTCAAAGAAGAATGTCATAGGTGTGTGTATATGCATCAGGTGTCTGTGTTGGTTCATAAACCTGGAATAATAGTACAAGACAATATTCAAATTAATTGAATCGTTTGAATGAGTTGACATGAACTGTAACTCATTATATAGGTTGGGCACAGTATTATTGTCAAATGGCCAAGAAATAAACAATGTATTGTTTTCCTATTTTTCTAACACTTCTGGCGAAATAACATTAATACTTCATACTTATTTTTCGTAAGGAGGGACACCTAACCCCCTCCTCAGTGGCAGCCGGTTTTATGTGCGCCCAGCCCGGTGATTTTTGGAAAAGCCTGACGAAAGCTGGCGTCTGTATACGGGAGGTAGATAAGACTGATGTGGCAGTAAAGACACGCACGTCATTTGTGTTTATAAAGAATGAGTAACGTGAGTCTCTGGGCTGTAAGCGGCTGGAGCCACGCCGGCTGGGGTCAGGTACGGATGTGAGGGACGGAGACACAGCTGCATGTCGGCCGGGACGGCAAAGGTAAGGGCGCATCCCGGCCGTCGGGGTTAACAGCCGAGGCGCAAAGGGGCGCCTTGGCGATAAAAGTAAAAAAAATCTGCGCTGAGGAGAAAAGTAAGAGACCCGGCAAGGGTGCTCTGAGGGCGGCGTGCAGGCGGAGGAAAGCGGGCGGTTTCGCTCGGCCTCCGCTTGTTTTACAGCGGTGCAAACTTACGGGAAGTCGCCGCTTACTCAGCTTAAACAGTTATTGACTAACTCCTGGCCGAGTTAACAAGGAGCGTGTCACTTTTCCTGGCTGTGGACTAGGTGTCTGTTAACTAGCTTTAACTATTTGGCTGCTACGCCGAGCCACCGGCTGCTCGACGAAGAAGCGGCGTACAGTATAATGTCCAAAAGTGATTTTAAGTGTTTCGGCCGCTAAAATACACTTTAAAAAGCGGGGTGGGCTGGTAACGAAGTTAACCGACTGCTAGTAATGCGACTGTCAGGAGTGAAAGTGGAGCAATTAGAAGTGTTCGACCAGCAGACACCTGCGATAAGTATACGCACAGCTGGCTATACAGACCGTGTGTTTAATCCCCCCAAAGCTGCCTTTTCTGGTGATTTAATGCATTTCTTATTTGGACTTGACCTTGGGTTAGTGAGCCTGTCTGGGTAAAGGACACCGGTTTCAGTACTAACCGATCTAGCCGACATCTCGGCCGGTTAAAGGTAACTTTCAAGCAGATTACTGTCAGCAAAATATAATGTCCTCTGCCTCACGTCTCCTATTTGTTTACTTTTATTATCTATCTTAGTCGGACTGATGTAGCTTATATGTGAAAGGTGAGGTTCTAAGTTAGTTATTTGAGGGCTGGTTATTGCGGCAGCTTCAGGTAATCGGATGTCATTCATACCAGGTTCCAACGTTAATCACATTAATAAGGTATCTGTAAAGCGGATCATTTATAACACTAATTCTGTCAGACCAGTTAACTGCAGAGACTTCTTCTTACTGAATCTATGGCCTGTCATGTATCAGTGTTGCATTTTTAATTGTATGCGTTTAAAATTTAAGGAAGTCTGCCAACATGCTTGTAATTCTTGTATGCAAAACCCTTGCATGAAATATATCCGTGCCTTTTATTGCCCTTAAATTAATTTATTCTCTCCACCACTGCATACATGAAGGGCATCAGGATTTTTTTTAACTCCCCATATCAGTTCCTTCCTTACTGTCATTCAGGTTAATGCAGAATAATGTCCAGATGACACCTAGTCAGGTGGTGTGTGTGTGTGTGTGTGTGTGTGTGTGTGTGACTTTAATGTGGATGTGGGCACTTTGTGTGAAACATGTGGCAGTCCACACGCTGGGCTTCTCTGTCGGTTTCAGTACCCGTTTTTATAAGTCTGTTCATTTTGTTTCCTGAATGCCAGTCTGACTGGCAGGATAGGACAATATTCCATCTGGACTAAAGCTTTTTTGATGCCTTTAAGGCTGGTATCGTCAATATAAGGATGATTAATCTTCATAATGTAAGGATTACGTTTTTCAACATGATTGGTACACGCTGGGCTGGAGTACTTGCTGGTTGCATATATGAAAGCTACTCAGCTGCAATAGAAATGTAAAAATATACGCATGTCTTTGTGTAAAGCGTTCGGTTTAGATGGTTAGGTTAAATGCTAAGTGAGCGACCTTGTCTTTACTCATCTATATAGCTTCATATTCTGCTGGTGTAATTCTAGTTAAGTGCCTTTGGGGATTACGAAAGAGTCCTTATTGGGATGGAATCTGGTGACATTGGGGTCAGAAATTGATGATGAGTTGGTGCTTAACACTTTGACCCTTTGAAATGGCTCAGTTGAAGAGCTGGTTGTTGTGATGGTCCATTAAGCAGCTCAGAACACAGGATTTATTTGAGTTTGTCCTTCCTGCCTTGAAAATAGGTGTTGCTGTCTGACATTGTACTGTGTCTACCCTAATTATTTGCTTGAAAATGTGCCCAGTAAGGCCTTAATTCAGTCTGGGTCATCTCTGTTCAGGTCAGCTGAACTTTGTCTCTTGACAGTGCCTCGCAGCTAACAAATTGAGCTCATGAAGCTCTGTTGGGAATTGGAGTTCTATGCGTGTCTGATTTTGACAGCGCCAACATGCTGCTCTGCCTTTCTGTGTTTCAGAGTGTTGATTGGCTGTAATGTTGACGGATAAGCCTTGCATTTTTGCATGCAGATGCACACTGAAGCCTGGGTATCCCCACTTACTGCTCTCTCTCCTGCTGTTTTGCCAGTATTAGTAAACTGATAATGGCACCAATTAGAATTAGGCCTGTCACGATAAGTACTTCTGTTGGAAGATATATTTATTGTCCCAGAAATAATTGCGAGAAATTATATCATTGTCATTGTAAGACAATTTTATGCCACTGTCATATTGATAATATAATAGCACAATAATGCAAGTTAATCCTTTCAAAGAACAATGAACTTTTACTTCTAAAGAATATTCAGACACTGGAATTGGAATGTCAAAAAATGTACATATACTAAATAAATAAAACGTAACAAAAAAAATACATACAGTGGACTCTTGGGCTCTGTAAACAAAAATTGCATTATATTATAAATATTTGCCACAGGTATAGAGAGTCATTTACAAGCAATATACTGCCAACTCAGATTTGCGGAGCTTTCGCTCAGTGATGCAAATGAACCTTGATCGTTCTTTGGGTGGGAAAAGCATGATAACAATCAGAATAATGTGGTTGATTGAGAGAGTCCCAGAATGCCAGCATTTATGTCATTCATCGCAAACAGGATTATAAAGACTCCCTGATGGCTGCTTCTAAAGTAAAATACATTTGCACTGCAAAATCATATAACCATGTATGTTTTTGCATAAGTGCTATCGTTTAGATTTTTTAGTTTAGTTTCTCTATTATTTTTATTTGAAATCTTATAAATTAAATTATAATTTATTTGAAAAAGTGGACTGTCTGGCAGGGAGCTCAGGGGGAGCAAAAACATGGACCAGCTGTGGGTCCTCAAGGACCGCTTTGGGAAACACCACTCTAGAACATTTGGAGCTGTGGATAGTATGGCGTGCTTCAAATTTTGGGGTCTGGTATGGTGAACTCCATCCACATTATCAGTTAATAACCTGCCGACATTGCATTCCTCTGAGGTCTCTCCTTTTCCACCGTAACCCCTGCCCCCTGTTCCCAGCACATCACTTGCCCCTGGTTTCTGTGTACATTATACTGTGTAGGCTAATTAGTACTGCTGTGCACAGATTAGCATTTTAATGAGTCTCAAGTCAACCAGAAACGAGGGATGTGTGTCGCTTTTTTGCTCCAAGTCCGGTTTGAACCAGTTCTCCTGGTTTATATTCTGCATTACCTATCCTCATAAGATTCGTTCTTCGGTGAACTGGCCTTGCCGAGTCGGGGTCCGTTGTCGGTGCATGTCTGTGAGCCCTTACGCTCTGTTGCCCTGTCAGTACGGGCCCCCATGTGTTAAGGAAGGCTGGCTCAGATGAATGACGGCAGCATGTGAAATGGAAGCGCGTAATAGCTGTTAGCCGCTTCTTTGTGTATGTGTTCATAGCTTAGCACTCATAGCTCAAGGTCGCTTGTTAACATGAGTTGAATTGGTGTTGCCATTTTAAAAGCCACTTTGGTACAGGCAGGGTGTCCAGGGGAGGGAAGAAAAGCTTTTTCCCCCTCCGCCTGTGTATGGATTTTTATTTTTCCTGTGTGTTTCCTCTGATCCGTACAGGTGCTCCGTCCACAGCACCCACTTCTGGACGT
>JAODJU010000050.1:1767523-1788412 GCA_026776725.1 Gnathonemus echidnorhynchus | reverse complement strand
CCCTTATCTCACCCCTGCCGGCTGCTCCCCCGTCCCCCATGGGACTTATCAGGAGACACAAACAGGAGGCGCGGGAGTTTTTAGCAGTCGACCGTGGCTGTGACTAATGGGGACATCACAGTGCTGTCACACTGCTGACTCTGAGCCAGGCGGTTATTTCTGATTCGGTCTAGTGTGGGCGGGGCTCTTTTAAAGGGATGGGTGAGCCCCCGCCAGTCCAAACCAACCACTTTCCAAACTCACACACTTATCTGTAGCTACAGGTGTCTGAACATATAGTAATGTCAGTAATCAGACAAATAATGGCTACCGTCAGAATCTGTGTTATCACCCCATAGCCGTACTACATACAGGATGATTAAAAACATTTAAAATGTAATATTCATTGCAATGACACTAAATTAAGAACTGAAATTTACTTTATTAAATGCATATTCATCCTGTGTTATCAGTTTTAACAAACTTTTAATTTAGTGATATTTTCCATGTCATGCTTGCTGACTGCAGCATTTCTCATGGGCGCCCCCTAGTGTTTGGATCCCTGAGAGTCTTCCCCTGAGTGTGGGTGGAAACGGGGAAATATGGTAACACTAAGCAGCCCTAAGTGGTGAGTGTGTCCCCCCCCGGGCCGCCAGCCAGTGTGGAGGAGTCTTCAGGTGGGACTTGATGCCATTTTAGCTGTCCTGCCAACTAACACGATCGGTTCCATTGTCGCCCTGCAGGTGGCGCCGTTGTGCGTTGGCAGGGCAGGAGCCTGTGTGGTGGTGGTCAAGCTATAGCGGCTGATGGAATTCAACAGCGAGACGCAGCAACGTCCCCACCCGTCCTGCTGGGTGGCTGAGAGCTGCGAGGGATTTTTTTTTTCCGCAGACCTGGAGGTCATGTTAGGTCACGTTGACGATGATGATGACACACCCATGTTCTCTGCGGGGTGTCCTGAATGTAATCAGCTGCCTAGGAATGACTGACTTGCCAGCCAGCCTGCTGCTCTCTGATTGGACCGATGCCGGCCAGGGCCCTGAGAGGAGGCTGGACAGTCACTCCTGGAGGAATGGGGGGGGCTGTTTTTGTCCGTTCCTCTGTCCATTTCAGCTTTGAAGCGGAAGAGACAGGAAATGGGTATCGGCGGCTTGTCACCTTGTCAAAAAGTGCTGGGATGGTGTTTCCATTGAGTTCGTGATGTGTGTGGACCTAGCAGACAGGAAATAGAGCACCTTGTTAGGACACGAATAAAGCCACACCCCCCTCCCCCGCAGGTTCGGGCACGTATACCAAAGCATGCACCCCTTCAGCATAAACAAAGGATCATTCTAACAATGAATTACTATCCCCATTCACCTTCAGGCAGCCTGAAATATGTCTGCGTATCCATAGGGACAAGGGACCAAGTTAGAAAACAAGCACTTAGACGCTTCAGTTCTGCTTGCCGTAAAAGCCACTTAGCAATAAACCCCCGGTGAGACCTCATGTACACATTGTCAATAACTCAGGGCGAAGGGCCTGCTTAACTGGGTGCATACTAGCCTCCAGCTGGACAAGGGCATTTACAGTCTCAGTATATCTGTCTTAACACATGCCGCCTTCTCTGGCATCTGCTGTTGCGGATTTACGCCACGATCCGCAGCTCGTACTTCCCGAGACGCCAGCCCGAGTGACGGCCGTGGTGGTGACTGGTCACACTTGTGTTTTGGACCCTCCCCAAATTTGTTGCATTTCTGCAGAAATTGTATGTCTCGAGCTCTGGGTTGTTCTGCTTAAATATCAGAATAGATCTGACCCCCAAAAACAGTCGAGGTGTGATGGCTCGGGCAGTCTGTTCCCCAGAGCTAAACTGGTCATCAGTGGCTGTGCCTCACCGCGATCTTCATTAGACCCTTTAATTGTGGCCTTTTGACTGAGGTGATGTGGAAAACAGTGGATGATTTCCTCGTGACCAGAGCAGAGCCGTGGCCCCAGATACATTGAGGCCCCCAGGGGCCCTTTAGATGACGGCGGTATCTGTCACCCCCTACATGTGCAGTGTACGCGGCACCAGCGATTTCTGCCACTGCAGTTGTCACGGCTCCGCAGGACACGTGTTAAATAATACAGCTATTGTCACAGCTCCTGTCTCTGGCTATTTTTATACCAAAAAAATGACAGTATAGGAGCATTCGGGGAGGGGGATGTGGATGCAGATGTCAGTGCTGATGTCATCACACTACTACCACATCCCTCTGCTGCACTCAGAATCCGCTGGCTGACATGAAAGGTACCATAGTGACGATTTATAGATGTAATGTTAACTCTGTTAATCCCACCATTTTGGGACCTATGTTTCCTTTTGTTTATGTGGCCCGTGAATGAGTGTGTAAGTGGTCTTTGGTGGTGTTGCACCCGTAGCAGCTCTCGACCGTGTTAAAGCCTGTGTGCAGTGATTTCCCCCTGCTGGCCCCACCAGGGAAATGCATCTCCGCCAGCCGATATGTGGTCTAAGAGGAGCTGTAGAATCCAACATGCTTGCCAAGGAGCGGTTGAAAACGCACCTGGATTTCATCCCGTAGCTCTGGGCTTTCAGGAGGTCCACACCCATCCAGGGATTACGGTTTTCTTTAGATGCTGCGCTGCCGGATTGACACTCCAGTGCTCTGCCCAGGTCGGAGCTGGGCATCTCACAACAGGAGGGGGGTCCCCCAGCTGCTGTGAATCACATCCCAACATCGACTGAGCCCCGAGATCAGCCGCCTTGGTCAGTATATATAGGAGATGAGGTGTTTAATCTGTCCATTTCTGATTCCTCTGGGAGATGAAGGTGCTCATCTCCTGGAAACAAATGTGTGCAATTTGCTTGACAAATGTCTGAACATTCCTTGTTTTGTTTTCCTTGTTATTTTTATATTAAACTTGCTTACGTATCTGGGTTTGGCTGTTGCATTTACTGTTACGCCTGTTTGAGTGTATGGTTATCGCTGCATGCCACTTGGCACCACATTACTCTTGCTTATTTTGGGATAAAATGAGGACCTCTTGTTAGGTTAGGCTGACCAGCGCTTTGCCTGAAAACAAACGAACATTGTGCATTAATGAGTAGTGCATAATTAAATTACACAAGCAGCTCAATGCAGGTGGAGTGGTGTCTCTGAGGCTAGGGATCTGAGGAAGGTTGCTGGTTTGAATCCCATGAATACCTGGAGTGATTCTACTCCATTGGGCCCTTGAGCAAGGCTCTTAACCTGCACTTGCTTCATCCTGGGTATGATGTTAATCTACATTCAGCCCTGAATGTATTTGCGGGTTGGTGGTAGGTTGGGCACTCCAAGCACCTGAAAAACCTTCACACTGTTCCATTCTATTTGAACTAGTGTGTTGCTGAGTTATCACCCCCAGTGGCCGCACCTGGGTACTCGTCCCTGAGGGAGTTTGTCGTGTGGTGGGTGAATTCACACTGTGCTGAATTCTCATGTGCTCCTTACCTCTCTGCCTTGGTAATTAAGAGCTGACTGGCCCAGTTACCCACTGAGTCTTCATGCACTGCTGATGCAGGTAGCACTTTGTGCATCTAGAAATCAGTAACTTTTTGAGGAACAGAAGAAATTTTTTACTAGTTTTTGTCTTATTCTAAATTTCCATGTTCAAATATTAAATTCTGTTTTTTGGTTTATAATTATGCCGATTCACCAGATAAGACTGATCACTCTACAAGGCTGTTGCTATTCAACATATCCAATCCTCCAGTCTCACATACTGAGAGATCAGAAGACAAGTTCCTATTAAAGTCAATCGAGGATCTGACAGGTGGCAGATAACTGCTGAACATGCACTGGGATCCGAGGTCAGTGAAGCTCAAGTCTTGCTGACTCTTTTCTGCTCATGCCCATCATATGCGATGAGGCATCGCACCAGGTTCTTCCTGTTGGAGATGGTGACATTGTTGAAAAAGACATTGGTGCCATTCATGAAGTGCTCCAGGGTAGGGTGGCTTGGACCTAGGTTGTCCTTGGTGGTATCCACGCCATATTGGCTGATGGGGGAGGGCAGAGTTATGGGTGACACAGATGCATTTGACATGGACAGCATCTGCTTGGACATCCCGAAGTAGTAGAAAATGTAGGTAAAGCCACCTTTGGATGCTAGGTGCTTCTGGAAGAGGCCTCTCTGTGCCGTACCAGTTGAAGCCCTTTGTGTCATGGATGAGGGGACACGGAACAGGGAAGCAAGAGTCGGGAAAACAACGGATTTATTTGTGGAGAACATTTCATTTGAACACGGAGTAGCACATAAAACTGATGTCAATGACCAGACGGGAAACATACTCTAACGTGGACTTAAATACACAGAGCTAATGAAACACAATTAGAAACAGCTGATGACACAGGGATTCCACACGAGGTAGAGAGGGGGGTGCGGCACCCAAGATGATCAGCACGAGCAGGGCATGACACTTTGTGGAGTGGCATGTCCTGGGAAAGTGGACGCTAGAGTTCTTTTGCTTGGCCATTTTGTATATCTTCTTCTAAAAGTAAATAAGACACATCAATTAAATTGTACTTTAAACAGTTCCCAATGGGACAGTGCACAATCATTGAATTTCTAGATTCCCATGCATATTCATTAGTAATATTAAGTGGTCATTTATTGCACAAAGGAAATAATACAGGCATGTTTCATGAAGTTACACCTAAGCAAATGTTTTTGTACCAGTATCGAATATTGTCAATTTGAACATTATTTGGCAATTATAAATAAGAAACATGAAAATTCTTTGTCATTAGATCAGTTTTTCTTTCATTTGATTTATGAATGGACCTTTTGGGCAAATATCAAGAAGTAGTAGGACAACTGGTTACAGAAAATGGATGGATGGATAATAATATAGACAAGAATTATGAGAGAAAATCACAACCTTGATTCTGAGTGGAGAAAAAAATCACAAGATTCATATTTCACCCTTACAGATTTCTTCAGTGAAACTTCATGTTCCTTTAGTTGACTGATGAGGCAGGTTCCTTAAGCAGTTTATTAAGACAGAATGCAGATGTTATAGAAAGATGTTTCACACGGCCAGTTCTGTGTCTGTCTCTGCCCCCACTGAGGGAAGCAGGCGCTTTATTAATGGTCTTCGTACAGACTTCTGGAGCCAGGGGGTCAGACGGCCTTGGTGAGAGTAAGTTGTATGAGTGGCAAAGAACATGATGAGTAAGTAGCAAGGACAGAAAGAAATATAAAAATCAGAAATATGAAAGCTATAAATGAATGAATTAAATGAACATAATTAAATAAGTACAAATTAACTAGGGAAATCCCTCAACCCAGAATCAAGTGGCACTACATGCAAACAACCCCCAGCTCCCTGGGCACCTCAATGGGTGGCTGCCCCTCACAGCCAGCTTGCTCTCACCTGCAGAGAGCAAGTTGGGGGAGGTACAAAGAGAATTTCCCCACAGACTGCCCAAAATAAAATTTCACCATTACCGCGGTCGACCTCCTCTGCAGCCTCCTCTTCATAGTCGCTGTCACTGGGATGGCTGCACTCCTTGAACTGGAAGAGGTTTTTCCTGAGAATATGAAAAAATAAAAATGACATTTAGTCTGAGGCAGCAGAACAGCAGACTCATTTCTCAGAAATGAGTTCTCTGGTTTAACTGCAGTTCAGTCTGATTTGGTAAATGTCCCTCCCAACACCCAGAATGTGACTGATATTGGGCAAGAGGCAGGATATACCCTGGGCAGGCTGCCAGTCAACCACAGGGCCTCACAGGCCAACAACCACACACACACACCTATGGGCAATTTAGAGTAGTCAGTTGACCTAATTCACCTGTCTTTCGGAGGAACTCCACACATGCATGGGGAGAACATGCAAACTCCACACAGAAAGGCACCCTGGCGATCAAACCCAGCATCTTCTTGCTGTGAGGCGACAGTGCTAAACACTGCACCACCATGCCGCCTCATTCTGATACTTTTGGGATACATTCTGAGAAATACAGATAAGATCTGACACCACAATAGATCTATATTATTGATATTTGCCCAAAAGGCCCCTTCATAGATTAAATGAAAGAAAAACTGGACTAATAACAAAAGAAATAATGAAGGTAATTGGGATGGCGATCATTGCTTTAAAGTCTGGCTGAAAAAATGTTCATGTGTCTTATCGATTGACAGTTATAACCCTATCTGCTGTAAAGTGATAAAGATTTTCAGATTCACATTATTCAATATTGGTGTCAATATTGAGTGTCTTACTTACTTTTAGCGTTCTTGCTGCAGTTTTTCCTTTGTTTGATCTACGAATGGACCCTTTGGGGAAATACCAATATAGATCTACAGGAGAGCCAAATCTAACAATCCAAGACGTGTGCATTGTCCCAGACAGTCTACTGTTCATACCACACTCTTTACTAGATGTGTCTGTTTTACTTAGTTTTAGAATCATCATCCTATTGATGTATGCACTCCATTGTACATTACATGGACTGATTATAATAATTAACAAATATGTATATTTTATGTAATATATAACATAGACAACACAAAAATGTAAGGGATGTGCATTGTCCCACGTGGTCCTCTGTTCACAGGATGTCTGCCTTATTTAGTTATCCGATTTCTGTATGTACTCACTTGTTCATTGTAAGGGCACATTATAATAATGAATAACTACATATAGACATTAATAAACTGAAAATCCAAGGGGTCTCCCCTATAGTCCACTGCTCAAAACACACTTCATTGGACAAGTTTTAGGTATATTAACACATTTTTATATTGCCATTGCACATTATGTGAATACAGTGTAATAGGCCCTAATTAACAAATATGTGTATGTATAATTCCATACAATCCATATAATCCAAAAATCCAAGGCATGTGCATTGTCCCCCACAGTGTACTGCACACTTTGAATGACATGTCTGTCGCATTTAGTTTTAGAGTTTTCTAGGTCATGGGAGTTTTACTTACACAGAAAAGTTCTGAGGGCAGAATGAAAAATGATTGGTTCAGAGAGGTAACCAATAGGATTACAGAGGAGGTGGGTCCAAGCAACTAGAAGAGGCGGGACCAACCAATCAGATGTCTCCTCTACTTATTTGGACCCACCCCCTCTACAATCTGATTGGTTATATCTTTAAAAAAAAATCTAACATTTTTGCATTATAATAACTGATACTTTATTGATCACCGTGGGGAAATTGTCTTTACGCCTCCCTCAACTTGCTCTTCGTAGAGTAAGTTGTCCATGAAAGGCAGCCACCTGTTGGGGCACCCAGGGAGCTGGGGGTTAAGGGCCTTGCTCAAGGACCTGTAAATGTGCTGAGGCTGGGTTTGAACCAGTCACCTTGTGATTACAGGCACACACAAAACTCCAACGAGCAGTATGTTATCCTTATCCCAGTATGATACAAATGGATACCCCAGTCATCAGCCACTGTAACTGACATGCAAACATTCGAAAATTAATTATATAATTCTTCTTTAAAGAAATCTGGAAAACCAAGGGGCGTGCAACACTTGCAATGAACACAAACTCCTAAACCAATATCTCGTTACAGTTGAAATCACCTATATTAGTGATAACTTAGTTACTATTGAAGTACAAATAATGAAAAGAATCATGAATATAGTCGCTACGTACTTCCAACGAACGATGCGTCACGATTCATTAACGATGAATTAACATGAGATCAGTACGTAAAGTGTGTTTAACCAATACATAAGTAATAGTATAATACTATATTATTTGTGCCTCGTGTTACTGTGCACTGCATGGACATCAAAATCTGTCATTTAAAACTGCCTACATTGCTTCTGTCAAAAGATATTAAAGCCGGAAAACTTAATGTTTAATATGAGCTTTTCCACGGTAAAAATAATCGGATCACTTTTCTTTTGTAATATTTAGTTGTGAAACTGACCCCTAAACAGTGTCAGTCTTATTTTAAATAAGTAATGAAGTCTTTATTGTTTAATTATTTTTAAATTCATCTTTCATCGCATCTCTTACATCCTTGCAGGTGTACCCACAGCACCGCGGTGTTGCGATTTACACCCCTCAATGTCAAACTCCTTCTGACGCCACTGGAAGAAGCTCAGTCTTCCGTATTTTGCATCGTGAATAAAAATCGAGAAAGCTGATTCCGTGCAAGTTGGAAACAACTAAATAACTGACTCATTTATTAAAAGCATAAATTCTCACAGCCTCAAAGTTTGCATAACGGGATTTGATTTATTCATAAAACTACAAAGCCCACAGTTGCCGGCTTACGGATGTTGGGATACGAGCGAATGATTGGCTGTTGCTATAAGGTCGCTATGGGTGACACAGACGCTGCAAATAGCAATGCATGCCGGGATACATCAACAAGCCGTGATGTGGTGCTGTGGTGAAGTTGTTTGTGGCGGATAAGCTAGTCGGATAAGTAAAATGAAGGTATGTGACCGAATTATCTACTTTTAAAATTTACTTGTAAACAAAGGAATAAATGCGCTAGATTATCTATTTCTTGGGCTGAATTGCATTGCAGTTTTTTCTAGTAAATAGCTACCTAGAAGTTTATATTTGAAATAAATCTGCTATCCCAGTCACTCAGCTAGTTTACGAAATATTTTCATCTTTCATTTTAAAAAACGATTAAATACTTCTCATTATTTTCAGCGCGTTTTCACCCTATCGGAGAAAGCGTGGAGTGGCTCATGTTTACAGTACAAATGGCAAAAGGCGTTGGGTAATTACCTCGCTGTTGCTGGGTAAGTGTAATAGCGGATTTTTTTTTTAGTATTCGCGATCCAGATTTTCCTCTGACATTATCACTGGTATGGGCCACATCATCAGCTACTCTAGTATGTAGGTTCGTAAGACAGTAATTTAAATATACAAAGATATATGTGATTATTTTGTTTCGTCTCTTTAAGATCTGACAATTCTGTAAAAATCTTTGATCGTCATGGACAAAAGAAGAACGAACTTAACCTGCCAGGGTGAGCAGAGAGCGGTTTTTCATTACTGCTGCCATGTGCAGTGGAATAAACAGCTAAAATGGCCTGAATTGCCTTTTGTGGTGAAGTTGTAGGATATATTTATTATTCCCGCTAAATGTTTTTCGTTTTCCTCCAATTCTGGTGCAGACGGTGTCTGGCAATGGACTGGGATAAGGATGGGGACATGCTCGCTGTTATTGCAGATAAGTCTAGTGCCATATACTTGTGGGATGCGAATGTCAACAAGACCTCTCAGCTGGACAGCGGCATGAGGTGAGAGTTGAATAGCAGAAGGCAGCTGTGTGGCCTCACTGCACAGATTTGGTCATCATTCTGGGGGAACATTTGTATTATCTTGTTTTTCGATGCTGTTGTAAATGTTTGACTGTGTACAGTGGACACGCATTGTCACCAAAAGGGTTGTGCTTCATCGTTTCTTCAGGGATCAAATGTCCTTCGTTTTGTGGTCAAAGGTGGGACCCTTGCTGGCAGTGGGCACGGCCAAGGGCAACCTGCTCATCTACAACCAGCAGACGTCACGAAAGATCCCCGTTCTCGGTACCCCTGCTGCGCCGTCCACCTCTGCGCAGTGCCCTGTGTTTGCACACTGGAGCGCGACTCCTACAGGAGAAGCTTTTACTCTCAGGCCATTAGGATCATAGACGCTACTGATTAAAATAAGCTATAACTGCAACCTGCACTTTAAATAGATCCTCAAATATTTTCCTATAAATTTTTGACTTTTACTTTTTATATATATATTTCTGTATTTTTAATACTTATTTTGTTAACCTGTGATATTTTTATTAGTTATCCTTCTGCCTTTTTTATTGCACAGTCTGGAATAGTGGCTATTTCATTTCACTGCTTGTGTACCAGCACGTTCACGCATGTCACAAATGAAACTCTTGAATCTTGAATTTGTTCCATATAATATCAGGCTGTGATTCACTCTCATGCTGATCCTGATTCATAAGCTGAAGTTTTCATTTTGACACGCGGTATAAGAAACAGGAGGTGTGCTGGCCGGTGGCCGGTCTTCTCCTGATCCTCCCAGGCCGCTGGCTGAGATCCTGCCTCTGGCAGCAGGGGTTGGACTTGCTGGTGTCTGTCCTTGGGTCGGAGGGTTCAGATGTGCGGAGAGCAGGATACGAAGTGCTTGCGTTTAGTTGGCGCGGATGCCGCCTCTTCCCAGAGCCACGTGACCCAAACTGTTCCTGCATGACCCCGGTACATTGATTGATGGATTTCAGGGAAGCACACTAAGCGGATCATCTGCGGCTGCTGGAGTTCCCAGAACTTGCTGGCGCTGGGCGGCGAGGACAAGGTGCTGACCATCAGCAACCACGAGGGGGACACCATCCGACAGGTGCTCGCTGCCAGGCCCCTGTGGCCCCTCTCTCTGTCTGTTTGTCACCTGTAGCCCCGAGGGTCAGTCTGGTTGCCCGTTTCACCTCACCTGTTCTTGTCCCTGGCTGCAGACGTCCATGCGCTCCGAGCCAGGGGACGTGCAGTTCTCCGTGATGAAGACCGACGAGAGGGCCTCACCGGGGGAGAGCACTGTGAGTGTCGCCCGGGTACCCAGCCCTGCTTCCCAATGAAAAACTATATGCTGATACCAAAAAGCTGTTTGTCAGGGCTGTCACCTGCTGGAGATTTTTGTAATGCTTTGTTTGTAGGGTGAGTGTCTAACTCCTCAGCAATGAGTCAGATGAAGACCGTGATCAAAGTCGGTGTTTCTCAAACTGGTTCTCGGGGACCTTCAGGCAGTCCACGTTTTTGCTTCTTACCGGGAGTTGGGAGGAAGCAAAAATGTGAACTGTCTGGTCTGGAGCTGGAAGAGAGCAAAAACCCGTCTGGGAATCCCCGAGGACTGGGTTGAGGAACACACATCAAACTGACTGGATTCATACATAATGTGTATTGGTTACATTTGAACTCAGAAGGATCTTTCCTGACTTGCCAGGTCAGTGTGGTGGTTGGGAAGAAGACCCTGTTCCTCTTCAACCTGAATGACCCAGACAACCCCATTGAGCTGGCCTTTCAGCAGCGCTATGGCACCATCATCGCCTACCGGTGGTGAGGCTCCCTCTGGCTGAGTCTGTGCAGGTCTTCCTTCAGCTTTGGTTCCTTGTCTCTTCGGTGCTTCCATCACGCGCCTCTCTGTCGGACAGGTACGGCGACGGCTACATCATGATCGGTTTCTCTCAGGGCTACTTTGTGGTCATCTCCACTCACATCAGAGAGATCGGCCAGGAACTCTTCCAGGCACACAACCACAAGGACTGCCTGACCAGCATCGCCATCTCCCAGTCGCTCAACAAGGCGGCGTCCTGTGGGGACAACTGGTAAGAGTGTGTTACTGTGAAGCTCAGATGTACTTTGCCGTCACATGGGAATGTTGGTAGGGTCCTGTCTCACATGCTGAAGGTCAACATACTAGGGTTCGATTAGTCAACATACAGGCCTAAATGCATTAGGACTGTTTAGCGAACTGGAAGCACCTTATTTCAGCATGCGGACGACATTTTTGAAAAGATTTATTTATTAGCTACTGTGACTTTCTCTCCCTATTAATCTTTGGTTTCTACCTCAGCATCAAGATCCACGATCTCACAGAACTGAAAGATATGTACGCCATTGTGAACCTCGAGGACGAGACCAAAGGTGGGCCCGTGCATGTGATTGGGGGTGGTGTGAGTTTGCGGGGTGTGTTTTTTCAAAGAGTGCTTCTCCTTGTTGAAAGCATGTTCGTTATGGTCTGTGTTGTAACCCCAACATTTCACTTCAGAGGGATGGATTGATGTACGATGCATTCATTCATCATTAGGCCCTTCGGATGTAATGACCAGAGCTCTTGTGTGTGGATGTTGTGAGGGTGCACTGGGTGAACAGTTGTTGCTGACCTTATGTCAGGTGTTGCAGAATTGTGGGTAAGTACAGGCATAAAATGGAGTCTTCTAGATGGATCTATGTACTTGGCAGGTTCTTTATCAAAGGAATGTCTTTTGATGTTTCAGGTCGGGATTCTAGATGCAGTGTCACTGTTTACGTGTGTCTGTGTCTGCGTGTCTGCTAGGTCTGGACCAGCTCTCCTGGACGGACGATGGGCAGTTGCTGGCCATCTCCAGCCAGCGGGGGACGCTCCACGTGTTCCTCACCAAGCTGCCCATCCTGGGGGACACCTGTGGAACTCGCATGGCCTACCTGACCTCTCTGCTGGAGGTCACCGTGGCCAACCACGTGGAGGGGGTCAGTCTCTGTGACACAAGCCCGGCCATGATGCCCTGGCAAGCCCCAGCTGGTCTCCCCTTTTATAAGTCAGGAATACCCATCATGCAATGTGGGCGGAATGATAATGTGTGTTTCTCTGGACACCTAGAGGTTCTGGCCAATGGGAGTCACAAAGGCTCCATAAACGTGTTTTAATCTTGACCTTGCCCACGGGCCGCTTTGGGTCTCCTGGCACAGGAAGCACTGGTCGCAGTTTCTGTGGAGGTGGAGCCCAACTTCATTGCCGTGGGACCGTACCACGTCGCCGTGGGAATGAACAACCGTGCCTGGTTTTACAGCCTGGGAGACAACGGTGGGTGGGGCCGGTGGATGGGGTTGTGACCAGGGGGGCCGTCAAAGAGCATGTCCATTCTCACTTCATTCATTGGTCCATGCGATAATCACAATTTGCATGTCCACTGGGTTCCGTTTTCCGTCAGTGACAGGTGTGTGTGTGTGTGTGGGGGGGTCACCTGCAGGGGTGGACAGGCTGAGGGACACCGAGTATTTGGGGACGGTGGCCTGCATGTGCGTGAACGCCGACTACGCCGCCGCCCTCTTCGAGGGGAAGGTGCAGCTCCACACGGTGAGAGTGGCCACACCCACTGCCCATTCCCCCCACCCCCCCGGCCATCGGGCGTGGCCGATTGACTGACGGTCTCTGGGCCTCTGCCTCTTTCCAGCATCATGCTGGGAATAACGGTTGACTGTGTGTGTCCAGATCGAGGGGGAGGAGCAGGACGTGCAGGAGGACCGGCAGACGCGCCTGTTCCCAGGTCGAGACGACAAGTGCCGCATCACGAGCCACACCCTCACCGCCGACTTCCTGTTCTACAGCACGGACGTAAGGATCCGAATCAGACCCTGGGTGACGTATAACCGTACCGCAGTGGAGTGAGAGGAGTTAGGCCGTGGAGTGAGAGGAGTTAGGCCATGAACACGACCATCTGACCCACCTGAGGCATGGAGTGATTGCTCTCTAGCGCCGCCGGGGGTGAAGCCTCACGCGCTAAAGCAGGCCTCACTCCTCTCGCTATGCAGACCGGGGTGATCCAGTGCTTCTACATAGAGGACTGGCAGTACATCAACGAGCACCGGCACTCGGTGGGCATCCGCAAGATCGTCCCCGACCCCAGCGGCACGCGGCTGGTTTTCATCGACGATAAGAGTGATGGCTTCCTCTACTGCCCGGTGGGTCGCCCCGCTCTACCTTTTCTCTCTGTCTTGATGGCGTCTGGGTTGTGAGTTTGTTTATTTTCCTCCTTCTCCCCCCCCCCCTATCGCCTCCAGGTGAACGACTCCGTGTTTGAAATCCCCAGTTTCTCACCAACGATAAAAGGAGTTCTGTGGGAAAACTGGCCCACAGACAAGGGTGTGTTCGCGGCCTATGACGACGACAAGGTCTACACCTACGTTTTCTACAAGGACACCATCCAAGGTACTGTCCCCTTTATCCCCCTGACCCTGCAGCAGTTGAAAAAGCAGGAGTTAAGGATGCAAACTCGCCTAATTGAGTGACAGAGCTCACTCGCGAGAGCTCTTGTAGTTCAACAAGTAGAGCATTGTGCCAATAATTCGAAGGTTGTGGGTTCAAATCCAACATAAATTGTAACCCTTCTACTGTAAGCTGCTTTGGATAAAAGCATCAGATCAGTGAGCAAATGTGTTCTTACTTAAGCAACCAATCATCAAGAAAATATCACTTTGTTGTGCAAACTCCTGTCAGTTATCAAAGCTCTGACCTTTAACCCCACTGTGCCAAAGGCTCCAGAGTCAGCTTGGCTGGGGGCACGAAGCTGCCCTTTTCCCACAAGCCTTTGCTGCTGTACAATGGGGAGCTGACGTGCCAGACCCAGAGCGGGAAGACCAGTAACCTCATCCTGAGCACGCACACCTTCCTGGAGAGCAGGAGCAAGGACGCGGCCCCCGCTGACCTCAGGAACATGCTCACGCAGGCGCTGATGCTCAAGAGGTGGCGGCCAGGGGGCCCGGCTGGGATGGATTGGGCTGGACTGGGATGGATTGGGCTGGACAGGGATGGGTGCTTCTCTGTGACTCCGCCCAAAGCCTGTCCTCATGTTGATACGACACATGGGTCTCCCTTGGCCCTCATTTGGGCGCGTCTAGGCTGGCCATCATCTTTGTCTTTGTGCATGGGCCTCTGCCCTCACTAAAACAGTAAAAATGGGGCGATTCTAAGATTTTTTTTTACAAGACAAGCCATAATTCATACAGAAGGGCCAGCCTTATCATTAGCCAATGACATGTTTTGAATCGGTGAATGACAGCTCCCTGTCACTCTGGGGGCCAATCGGCTTTCAGCTGGAGCCTATTGCCCTGTGGCCCCGCCCTCTATATGCCGCCACACTGCCCATGATCAAACCTATGCAGGTTATGTTAGGAAGCTTCAAGGTGCTGTTGGGTAGGAAGATCCGCAGACACCACTCTCCGTGTTTTGTTTTTTGTCCGCGTGTGGCAGGTTCTCGGCAGCCTGGGAGCTTTGCAAAGCCCTGAACAGCGCCGACTGCTGGTCAGAGCTGGGTCACGCCTGCATGCTTCACATGGAGGTGGAGCTGGCCATTCGCGTCTATCGCACGGTGCGCAACGTGGGCATGGTCACATCCCTGGAGGACATCAAGGTACATGGCGCCCCCCCGTTTCCCATGAGCGGCTCGCCACCTTTGACTGGATCTAGAACCATCACCTCTCCCGGTTCTAGGGCATCGAGGACCAGAACCTCCTGGCCGGACACCTGGCCATGTTTACTAATGACTTCAACCAGGCGCAAGACCTGTACCTGGCGTCCACGTGCCCCATGGCCGCCCTGGAGGTGGGTCCACCCCCAGAGCGCCTAGTCCCGCGTCCCAGCTCCCGCCACACTGACACGTTATCCGCACACACACAGATGCGGCGGGACCTCCAGCACTGGGACAGTGCACTGCAGCTGGCCCAGCGTCTGGCCGCCAAAGAGGTCCCTTTCATCTCCAAAGAGTACGCTGTGCAGCTGGAGTTTGTGTGAGTTTCCTGGACACGGTGGGGCAGGTCCCCACTGCTCACCTGGGTTTGGGGGCTAAGTTAGCCTCTATCTTATGTTTTTTACATTTAATTCTCTAATTGCCCCCTCCAGGGGTGACCATGTGAATGCCTTATCTCACTATGAAAAAGGGATCACTGGTGACAGCCAGGTAAGTGTGTGTGATTCTAGGATTTTAAGGTGAACCATAATTCACACAGAGGGGCCAACCAATGATTTGTTCTGAATCTGTGAATGACAGGGGAGGAGGCACTCCGGGGGCCAATCAGCTTTCAGCTGGGGTCAGTGGCTCTGCCCCTCTATCCATCCCCTGCTGATTGGTTGTCTCCCGCTCCCTCTCCCAGTTCCAGGAGCACGACGAGGCCTGCCTGGCTGGACTCGCTCGCATGTCCATCCGGATGGGCGACATCAGGCGCGGGGTCAACCAGGCTATCAAACACCCCAGCAGGCAGCTGAAGAAGGACTGTGGGACCATCCTGGAGAGCATGAAGGTGCCCGGCCACTGTCATCACCGCCGCCGTTCCTTTGGCTCCCTCTAGTGGTGGCTCTAGGGACTGACTGGTCCGTCTCTGCTTCGTCCACAGCAATTTTCTGAAGCAGCCCAGCTGTTCGAGAAGGGCCAGTATTATGACAAGGCTGCCTCCGTCTACATCCGCTGCAAGAACTGGTAAGGACACCAGCGCCTCCCTCTGGCCGGTGCCAATGAAATGGGACTAATGGGGACTTGGTACTCAAGGTTCTTCACTTTGCTGTCTTGCCGCTCGTTCTTATGTAGTCTACTTTCAGTTTTTAGTTTTAGTAATTTTATTTCTAAGGAAAGACAATCAATTCAGTTCAATTCAGCACATGGGTGTTGTGATAAAGTGCGACATCATAAGGAGAGAGAACAATACAAAAACAGGGAAAGACAAAGGAATAAAAGAGCCAGAAACTCCCAAGTAGGGAGGATAAAAAACCTCTGTCCCCCCCCCCAGGCATGCTAATGTTATAGAAAAAGAAAGAGTGGGCAAGGTGAAGACTGTAATCCAGTCATGCCTAAGCTGTCAGACTAAACTAGCTCTGTATGTTGCAAATATAGTGCCATTGGCTATTTCTATTTCGATTAAAGTGCATTAGACAAAAGAGAACCAAAGCATGGCCTCATTTATAGGCAACATACTAGGCTACCTTACCTCGAATGATTTCCTGAAAAGGAGTAAAACAAAAGTAAACAAATAATTACTTTAGCTAAATAGTATTGTAAAACTGTAATGAAATAATTTGTCACTTTTGGAAACAATATTTATAGTTTTTGTTTCGTTTATTTTATTTTCATATTTTACTTTCGTTTAAGAGCATGTTTTCATATAGTTTTCGTTAACGATAATGACCCTGGTGTATCGCTGTCATTATCACGCCATGCGGCCTTGTGATGTCAGGAGTTTTGAGGTGGGTTGTCTGCCTTCCTTAGGGCCAAAGTGGGTGAGCTCCTGCCCCACGTGACCTCCCCCAAGATCCATCTGCAGTATGCCAAGGCCAAAGAGGCCGACGGCAGGTGAGCCGCGCCCCGCCCCCCCAGCTCTCGCTCTGTTTTGTGGTCTGCGGTCCGTTGACGTCTGTGGCATGGGCGCGGCAGGTACAAGGAGGCGGCGGCCGCCTACGAGAGCGCCAAGGACTGGGACAACGTGATCCGCGTGCAGCTGGAGCACCTGAAGAGCCCCGAGGAGGCCGTGCGCGTCGTGCGGGACACGCAGTCCATCGACGGGGCCAAGATGGTGGCCCGCTTCTTCCTGCGCCTCAATGACTACGGCTCGGCCATACAGTTCCTGGTCATGTCCCGATGCAACGACGAGGCCTTCCAGCTGGCCCAGCAGCACGGCCAGATGGAGGTGTATGCGGATATCATCGGTGAGGCCCTCGCCGAATTTCTCCGTCACGCCTTCTAATGCAGTGCTGTTACAGCTATATAATTACAATAACAGGGTTTGTTTGAATGTTTGTGTTTCCCCTTCCTCCTGTTAAAGGAGGGGTGGGGGGGGTGCAAGAGGCGTAATTGCACCCCCTACTGGTCAGATGGAAATGCTATTCGAACATACCGTTGACCCTTCTGCATCGCGACCTTCCCTGTTTTGGTTTTGTTATATTGCCGGGTCGGTGTAAGAAATTAAATGGGAATATTTCGGGAGTTTTGCGAAAGCTGCAGACAACACACCGAAAGTTTAGTGACTCGGATTTATTCGGTTATATCTGAAATTGTGGTCTGTTATAGTCGAACAAAACTACAGCTAAAAGCGGCCCTGGGGACCCAATTGTTTTTCCATTATAGACGATATTCCGTTATAAGTGAGTCCGCTATTTCGGGATTTTATTGTAATAACGTTTCTGTGCATGACGAACTGGCAGGGTCTGATGCCACCATGGAGGACTACCAGAGCATCGCGCTCCACTTCGAGGGCGAGAAGAAGCACCTGCAGGCGGGTTGCTTCTTCCAGAAGTGTGGCCAGCACAGCCGGGTGAGGTGCCGACGCCGGGGGCCCCTGTGCTCCGCCGGTCCAGGGCCGCGGCTCACCTCGCCTCTCCGTCTCTCTCAGGCCCTGAAGCACTTCCTGAAGTGCCGCAGTACGGAGGACAGCCTGGCGACCGAGATGGCCATCGAGACCGTAAACAGCGCCGGCCGTTACCGCCGTCACACGCGCGTCCGCTCCAGGTCCCTCCGCGGTTGTTACTGATGTCCCTGTCCTCATGGCAGGTGGGCCAGGCCAAAGACGAGGCGCTGACGAACCAGCTGATCGATTACCTCATGGGGGAGAGCGACGGGGTGCCCAAGGTATGCAGCCGGCATGCCCCGCCCACCTATGCCCTGCCCACCTATGCCCTGCCCACCTATGCCCCGCCCACCTATGCCCCACCCACATATGCCCAGTCCACCCATGCCCCGCCCATATATGCCACCCCATATATGCCCCCCCCATAATCCTCAGAAATCCATCACTATGTTGGTGCCTTCTGCTACTCTTTTCATCATCTCCTTTTCTGGTTATAATTCTTCTTTCCATTTTGGTTTTTCATCTGCTCTGCGACTCTTTTTGTTTTCCATCTGTTTGCTCCCGCTGCTCCGGTCTCCCATCGCCTATTGGTGCCTGGGTAGTCTCTCACTGTGAGTAGTCATCTGATGCTGCCCCCTGTTGGTCGGATTGATCCAGCACGTAATGATCTCTGATTTGGTCGCTTGCTTAGCCTCCCGCTGTTGGTTCAGGGTGGCCAGGTTTGAGTGTGGTGGCCCTGTTGTGGATTCATGAGGTTAGTCTGTATTAGGGCTGGGTGATATCAAATCAATATTGTATCGCTCATGTGCAGTAATTACCAGGGCTTCAGATGACAGGGGAGACATTTGTCAAGCCACCATTTTTTCGGTACTAAATGGATGTTTTACACCCACAATTTATTAAGTAGTTTAATAGGCTAAACTATTAATCAGGCATTTTATGAAAAGTTAATAATCAGTATAAATTCGGCATATTCTTATATTTAATTAACGTGTCAGACTTTAAACTGCAAAAAGTACCGCAACGCAACCATTGACTTTTCTACCTTGTTCATCCACAAGATCTCCTCTTTTAAAAGATGTCATGGTTGCTGAGCTGTTCCTTTTGTCACCGCCACTTCAGTGCATGTTACACTTAAATATACCAAACCGTAGTATACCAAACCGTGGTATACCAAACCATAGTATACCAAAAAAGTTATGTGGTGTGCCCCGCAAACGAAATTTAATCAACATAAAGAAAAGCCAAGTTTACACAGATTACTAACTTTTGGGTGTCACAAAATGCATCTCATTAATATTTTAGCCATACCACTGATCTGCTTACCAAATTATGGGCGTAAATAAACACCCGTATCGTACCAAAAAGCTGCCGTCTGGCCAAATGTTTTTCCTGTTAACTGAAGCCCTGGTGATTATTGCTCGTGCACGATATAATATCGATATGATATATCGCCCAGCCCTAGGGTGTGTGATAAGCAGCTGAATGACCCCCCACCACTCATGAATGATAGTCCTATCGGTCAGAGACTTTAAGGTGGACCTTAGAGAGAACCAGACAGCAGGTCTCAGCCAACAGCTATGGTAAAATCACATGCATTCCTCCATGAAGCAGCAGAATATCTGTATGCCTTGTGAAAGTGATGTTTAGTGCTGTGGCAAATATTAGAAAAATTTCATATATGAAAAGATTTGAGGAGAAAAATCCCAGAAAAAACGAATTACTGGGTAATTTTATGCACTGGTAAATTTATGCACAATTTATGTATGACACTTCTCACAAGTAGTGTGCACATTACACACGAGTAAGAAAAGAGAAAAGAGGGCGGGCACAAATTAAGACAGTCCTCCTAGCACTGCTCGAGAGCGCTAAAAAGGGACTGAAGTATGAGAGCATTTTCAAAACGTTGGTACTGGCAAAAGCTATATAATAGAAAACTTCAGCCAAATATGCAAATATGAAAACATTTAGTAGTTGGAGCATTAGTTACATTTCTAACCACTGATCATTACTTCATGAGAGGATGGGTTCCGGTAACCTGGTATCAGTAACCGGGACACAGTGACCCGAGGCACTGCCATTAAACCTTAACGGCACACTGAGACATTAGATCAGAAGGTGAGCATCGGCCCATGTGATCCCATCCCGTCAGGACGCCAAGTACCTGTTCCGGCTCTACATGGCCCTGAAGCAGTACCGCGAGGCGGCCCGGACAGCCATCATCATCGCCCGCGAGGAGCAGTCTGCAGGTCTGTCCCTGGTGCTAGGCTGTGGCTTCCTTTAAGCTCTTAAGTCTCATTATGTCTTTAAGGTCTAGACTAGGGCTTCCTGTTCCTCTGAGATGAAAATATTCATTTGTCAGCGCAGGAAACTCAACTTCTACCATAAAGTCAGTATTTTTTTCCAAGCGGTTTTCCCACAATCCCCCAACGCATGCAAAACCTTTACCCTGAATACCCTAGTAAACAAACACGACCCCTTTGCTTTTAGGAAACTACCGGAATGCCCACGATGTCCTCTTCAGCATGTACACGGAGCTCCACAGCCAGAAGATCAAGATCCCAGCTGAAATGGCCACAAACCTCATGATCCTGCATAGCTACATTCTAGTTAAGGTTGTTTGACCTCACGCTGACCCCAGTCACATGACCAGCTGTAATTGGCTCATTGATTAAACATGTTTAATATGTTCTTGCCCGTTTGAACCGCAGATCCATGTAAAGAGAGGCGACCACTTGAAGGGGGCACGCATGCTTATCCGAGTCTCCAACAACATTAGCAAGTTTCCCTCGCGTGAGTAACTGGCCTCTCGCTGTTCTGGGGAAAGCCCCCCACAGCCGGCTGACCCCGCCCCCCACCTGTCGCTACCCCCCCAGACGTGGTGCCCATCCTGACGTCGGCCGTGATCGAGTGCCACCGCGCCGGCCTGCGGAACTCGTCTTTCGGCTTTGCCGCCATGCTGATGAGGCCCGAGTACCGCAGCAAGATCGACCTCAAGTACAGGAAGAAGATCGAGGCCATGGTCCGGTGAGTCTGGCGCGGCGGCTGCCCCCCCTCCCCGCCGTGCCAGGCCGGGGCCGCTCATCAGCCCCCGTC
>JAODJU010000050.1:1755266-1767423 GCA_026776725.1 Gnathonemus echidnorhynchus | reverse complement strand
CCCCCCCCCCCCCCCCCCGCAGGCGGCCGGACACCTCAGAGCTGGAGGAGGAGACCACGCCCTGCCCCTACTGTGGCTTCCAGCTGCCAGAGTGTGAGCTGCTCTGCCCCAGCTGCAAGAACAACCTGCCTTACTGCATCGCCACGGTGAGTCTGCGGCTTTGGGCAGCAGCGGCGTGTCCGTCCGCACGTGTGCCTTCGGTGCGCTCCCTCAGTCACATGGTGTCTTTGACCCCGCCCACCAACAGGGTCGCCACATGGTGAAGGACGATTGGTCAGCTTGTCCCCACTGCAACTTCCCCGCGCTGTATTCCCAGCTTCTGGCGTGAGTATCCCAGGCCAATGGTAGCTTCCTCTGCCCTGCTCTGGAGGTTCAGTACTGTGCAAGTCTTAAGCAGTCAAAGGAAAAAGTTTACAGCTCTTTAGCTGGGTATTAAGTGCATATTTGTTCTTAAGAAAACACAGATTAACAGGAAAATAATTTCTTCTCTTCTCCAAAAAGTTATCTTATTGAATGGATAGAAAAGCACTGCATCTAGCATTAAATAACCCACCCTGGGCATCGTACAGTTGTACAAAACGCTCGGGATGACAGCGCCAATTTCACTTACCTCCGTTAAGTTTATTCGTACTTCGCAAGACTAAAAAAAGTAAAAGGTAGAAGACAAAAACTTGAGAAGATGCATAAAAAGTGACAGTAGCAGCTTGGCTTTTTTCCAAATCTGTCTATAGGAAGTTCAGAGCAGCACAAATGTAACCAGCGCTCGACAAATGGATACTTTTCAATGTTTTTTTTTGTTTCAATTGTGTGATTCAAGAATTTAATGTGGCAAGGTGGGAAGACAATAAATGCAACATCCCAAGCTTTGTGTCACCTTGGCGGTGTAACCGTAGAGCGACACACATACACCGAAGCACAAATACAAATGCCCACAACGGCACAGGCTAGACGCAGAAGTGTAATTCAAGCTTATCCCTAATCCCTCCCCAGGCTGCTGGAGATTGAGTCATCATGCCCCATGTGCTCAGAGCCCCTGAGCCCCTCCCAGGTACAGAAGACCTCCAACTGCTCTGCTTACCTGCAGCCGGAGGAGCTCGAACCCTGACCCCAAGGGTGGGGGGGGACTAAGCAGTGACCAATTAGCAAGGGGGTGCTCTTTCTGCAGCCCGATACCCGAGGGACCGTATGTAAAGTTCAGGCCCTAGTTTGTCATTTACCGTGATATGAGAGAGATGCAGCCTGTGTCAATCCCTGGGTGAGTAAGATAAACAATGCAGAGGTTTCCAGAACCTTCAGCTTTAAAGACAGTCCTGGGCCATGTAAAATACCCTTTGCTTATGTATTTTTTTCTGCTGAAATGCTATATAAAGTTTTATGTATAAGCACTTTTCTAAGAGTCAATTATTAAACTATGCTGGCACCATTGCCCTGAGATTATTAATGTGGCTCCAAACTGCTTTTTTGATTAGTGTGTTGATTAGGACACACTGCCTCTCAGAGGGAGGAGGCTGGTTTAAATTCCATGGCTGACAATAGGGGGTGGAACGGTAGGGGGGGTGGTTAGCACTGTCGTCTCACACCACCACGACCTGGGTTCACATCTCCACTGTATATCAAGGCTCTGTATGTGTGGTGCGTGCATGTCGCCCCTGTGGCGTCGTGGGGTTTTTCTCCAGGTAGTCCAGGCCCCCCCCCCCCCCATCCCAGTCCAAAAAGTGCTGGCCCGGAAATGGGTCGGCACCTCACCCCGGGCTGTTCCCTGCCCTGCACCCGTAGCCTCTGAGATAGGCTGTACTCAGACAAATGACACACGAAGCTTATTCATTCTTTATTTCCAGTAGCATTTCTCAATATATAAAAAGTCATGTGTAAGAAAATGGCAAAGTCTGGGAGTTCAGGAATGCAAAATTACTGCCCTGAAAAACATTCACTAAATCAGATGCCAGCACATCTATGAAGATTACTACTAAACAAATGATACACTACACATATATACAGGATAATCGAGGGCAATGGATACCCTACTGGCTGTTTACTGCTGGAGGAAAAAGTAAAACGCAGCCACGTTCCTCCCAGGACAGACTGCTACAATTGTTCACTAGCCACCGACTCCCCGTTTGCAGCATGATGGTGGTACGTAGCGCTGACCAGTGAGACACCTAAGTGCGTATATCTGTATAGGATATTTGTACTGTTTCAGTTTCAGGCCAGGCGGCCCAGGGTGGAGGCACAGCACACCCCCACCGCTCAACCCAGACGCCTGCCGCTATTCAGCCCCACCATGGTGTAACAGTATCCAGCTATGCACGCTGCAGCTTTTTGGCTGCTTCGGGCTCCCGTACTCACTTCTTGCCCTTGCCTTGGCCCTTTCCCTTCCCTTTGCCCTTCCCAGAATTCCCTGCCTTCTGCTGCTTTGTCGTTTCCTTACTTGCCTTCGCTTTCTTCTGCTGCAAAAGCATAAAGGTCCACATCACACATGCAGTCAGGCGCAAAATAAATCAATAAAACCCCATACAGGGTAAATGCACTCATCAAAAGGGCAAATATACACAAAAACAAACAAACAAAAAAACCCAAAAAAGCCATTGGCCATGTCTATCCATCCCACCTTAATCATGGCATCAGTGGCCACATCCTCTTCCTCCTCCTCAGCCAGCTCCTGCGACTCCTGCTCTAGCCCCCCCTCTCCCAACTCGGCGTCCACGGCTCCGCGCCGGCCCTTCTTCACCACCTGCAGGGCGTACGGGGTCAGGTGGGACTCCTTGTTGTACGCCCGGGTGAAAGCCGCTTTCACCTGGAGGGGAAGATGCAGCACAAACATGCGGCGAAACAGTAGATGGAGAACCCACACCCTGGCCTCCACCTCCACCTCATCACCTTGGGGTCCAGTTTGGAGTAGGGGTCCGGCTGCCCGCCCCAGGTACTAATTTCCATGATGCTGTCCACGTCTTCCTTGATTATGTTGTAGTCGTCCATGAGCTGTACGGCCTTGGTGGCACCATCTGCCCCGTACTTCCGCAAGGGCTCCAGCAGGGCAGAGCGCAGGTAGGGCAGGTATTCCAGGTTGATGGCTTGCTTACTGACATGCGCCCTAACAGAGAAGAACCAATCGGATTGTAGAGGAAGCAGGACCAACCAATCAGATTTTGATCCACCTATGCTACAATCTGATTGGTTCAGAGAGGGAGCCAATCATTTTTCCTTCTGCCCTCAGAACATTTGTGTGCAAGTCAAACGCCAGTGAGCTGGATGCTAGGCTTGAATTTCAAGCGATGGCATAGAGCCCAGCAGGGAGAACAGCGAGAGAGTGCAGACCTGAGACTCATGTGTGACGCCAGCTCCTGGATGATGCGGTTGTGTTTGCCCGTGGAGGAGAACTTGCCCAGCCAGCTGGGGAAGGTGGGGAATTGGCTCATGTAGCCCCTCATCAACTCCCCTGGAAGCACGCTGGCGTAGATGGCCTGTAGCATGTGCAGCACAAATTTTTAATCAAAGCTATCAATACACAAAGTAAATGATACCGGAGGTGTCGATTATAACCCTGTTGTGCACCATGTCGCCGTCTGACCTGTGTGGGCAGCAGAGACCAGGTCTGACGGGATCGGATCTGCCGATCCACCAGATCTCCGTCACAGATGCTGTCTGCGGTTTTGCTCAAGAGCACCAGATGACACTTCGGGTTATTGCTGAAAACAGAAAAGGCACGTTTACACATGCGACCTCGTCTGCGTACCAGCAGGAGCGCCTTTCCCCACCAACGCTCACCCTGCTGTGGCCGGACGGACGTGCGGGTAGTTCTCCTGGACAAACAGGGGCGCTAACGAGTAATCGTGGAAGAAAAGGTCGGATTTGTCCATCAGGGACATTTGAGCAGTCTCTTCTCCGGCAGAGAAGACCTTCCGACAGACATCAAACGGGCCCTGGAAATGGAAAGTGTGAGCTGGCTTGGCTTGGGATGTATAACTCAGCACCTGGAACTTTCTATTCTGCAAATCCCATCAGTTACAGGAAATGATACTGACATCTGTCAAAATCCCCTACATGCACAAGTCAGACAGTAGTGAAACGTACCAGCTTCATGTCCTTCCTGGCATTCTTTGCGTCGGCTTTGACCTGATCATAGGTCATGACTTTGTCTTTGGCCGACCACATACTCAGGTTGTGGAGAATCTGGGAAATTGCGATCGGAACCGAAAGTTAGTTTGGCGTCTTCCATCACTTTAGGTTTTTTTTAGTCCTTCCCAACTGAAAGGCTACCTGTCTGATGTCTTGGTTGGACGCCAAGATGAGCTCGTTGAGAGCTGGTGCTGGGACCTTGAGGCCTTCCTTGTAGGCGATGGACATCATGGCTCCCTGAGGGGAAGCAGCAGATACTGGTTGATGCATATTGATGGCTGACAGTTACTACCCATCACTAACACCCAGCGGGGAACTACAAAGGTTGAAGACTACAGAAACTGTAAAGGTCCAAGTTTTATCTGCTAAAAAAAGTTACTAGCAGCTCAATGCGCACAAGCACTCAGAATAAGCACTCACACAGTGGGTGAGGCTGGGGTCTCCCCTAGGCTACTACCTTGATCTGCTCTAGACGGGGTCTCTGGAAGCGTAGGTCGAAGCAGTAGTTGGCCAGGGAGCGGATCTTCTGGTGGTTCCTGTCATTACACATGCAGATGATGGGGATCTTTGACTGCTTTATCAGGCTAATCATCTCCTGTGGTGGGGCAAACGAAGCAGAAGGTGAGAATACTGGAGCAAAACACACACCCACCCCCCACCATGCCCAGCGACCGGAATGGGGCTACCTGGATACCACCCCTGTCCTCGTTGCCTGCCATGCCGTCCACCTCGTCCATGATGAGCACATGCTTGCTGCTCACAGTCTGAGAGGCACCTGGCAAAGGGAGGCCAGACAGTTCAGCACAGATAATCCGAGCTGCTCCTGCTGCAGGGGTCTGGGGCTTCAAACCGGACCATCTAATTCCCCTAGGGGTACCTGTGTAGAAGCTCTTGATGCTAGTGTTGTTGAGGGACTCAGCAACGACCTCCTTCAGGTTGTTCTTGCTCCGGGTACAGCTAGCGTTCATCTCCACATAGCTGTAGCCAAGTTCCTGCATCATACGTCAAAAATACGTAATGATGAGATGGACTCAGAAGAAACCACATCTACGAATGAATCAGATACGAATTTGATACTCTACGCTACAGATGAGCAAGACTGACCTCACAGACCAGGGCGGCCGTAGTGGTCTTTCCCACCCCAGGGGGTCCCGAGAGCAGCGCCGCCTTGAACCCGGAGCCATCATCCTTTCCCCCGAACTTGCCGAACCGGGGCGCTGTGTGAGCACACGCATATTATCAGCTCCAATAGCTCTTGGCGTGAATAGCAGGATTTCAGTGCGCCCCTCAACCATGAATGAGCCTCAACGTACCAGCAGGCTTTGTGGTACCAGTGTGCCAGTTCTGGAGCCAGCGCAGCAGCTTGTTGGCACAGCTTTGTTCGCCCTGTTGCCCGATGAGGCCTTTCAAGTTGTGTGGCCTGTACTTGTCCACCCACAGCAGACTGGACTCTTCAGTATCTGGTACCGGTGCTGCAGTCATGCTTGAGGCACCGTGCCGCTCCGCTGTATCGAAGGACAGGCCCTTCCTGGCCTCTCTGCCACCAGCCCCCCGGGTGCTGCTTGACGAAGGCCCTCGTTTAGGTGTGGCTGCCTTGCCCTTGGTGGACTTCCCAGAAGATGGCGTCTTCTTGGCTGGGGTTTGCTTTCTGGGACTGGTCTTCTGTGGGGTCCTTCTCGTCCTGGAGGGCTCAGGGGTCTTCTTGTTCTTTGGATAAAAACAGGAAAAAACGGTCGGCTGGGCCCCCCAAGAGCAGACTTCACCTGTCAGCTATACGACTCTCACCTCAATCTCAGCGGCAATCTCATACTTAGACTTCTTGCCCGGTTTGGTCCGTATGAGATCCAGCAAACCATCTTCATTTATGATCTTTGTGCCAAAACTTTCAGCCTGAACCATAAAGAAAGACAGGAGGCCTGATACACATTTGATGTAAGACAGTAAACCCAGGTCTGTGATCTCAAAAGTAAGGGAACGAACTCAAAAGGAGGACGCAAGGAGAAAGCAGCAGCAGACATGGAGGCTGACCTTCTCCGTCTTGGAGGCCCCGCTGTCTCTGCCCAGCACCAGGTAGCTCGTCTTGCGGCTGACGTTGCCCGTGACCTTGCCGCCATAGCGCTCGACAAGGGACTTCGCGTCATCTCGCTCCATGGACTCCAGCACGCCCGTCAGCACGAAGGTCAGGCCCTCCAGACAGTTCTCTGCACCCTGGGCCCCACCGACACCTGGGTCACCGCTCCTGAACCCTTCACAGTGTTTGTGCTCTTACCGGGGGGGGAGCTGCTCAACCCCATCAACCAATCAGACGGAGACCAAAAGGAGGACTACTCAATACCCTGTGTCTGCTTCTATGTACCAATGAGAGCTGGAAAGAGCGGACTAATGATCCATCAAATCAAGAACCTGTCCAGAAATAAATATTATACTAGCCAAGACAGGAGCAGCCTACATACTCAGCTGACGCAGTTTATCACCTGAGGGATCTCTTTGGAGCCCAGGGCACGAGGGCCTTCTCTGTTCAGGTAGTTCCGGTACGCTGACGAATTTGCGCGCTTCTTCTCTGCATCTTCTGGGCTGACACTCTGATGAGGGTCAAATTAAATAAATTAAGATCGGTGTCAAACACAGGGGAAGAAAGGAAATCCTGGCAGATTTTACCTCTGCCTTCTTAGGGGAGATCTTCTTGCTGACGGGCGTGGTCACGGGCTCGCTCTTGGCGGTCGACGGCATTCCCGATTCGGCCACATTCTGTGTCTCTGAAGTGGATTTACTCGAGGGTTCCTTCTTGGGCGAAATGACCATCTTGGTAGCCCCCCCGTGCTTCTTTCTGGCATTCTCTTCTTCCTTCCTTTTCATGCTGGCCAGCTTGGAGCTGGTCTTGACGGGGCTCTTCTTTGGGGACGGACCCTTGGCACCTGCCTTGCTGTTGGCACGGGACTGGGAACCAGAGACTGCAAGGTGTAAAGACAGAAGTTCAAATCACCCCTGGGCCCTCTTCCACCACTGCAGAGCAGACAATGATGAGGTAAGAAAATAAGCCAACTGCCAGACACTTTTGGGAAGTTTGCGGGTTCACCTGGAGAAATCTGGATGCCGAGTTGGGCTGGGCCCGTGCTGCTCTTGGTGGGTGAACCAGATTCTCTTCGAGCCTAAGGGTACAACGGCATGGTCACATGACCACAACCTCAGCTGCAATGCGTCTTAGTAATATAAACCCAAGCTACTAGTTTAGGGACCAACAAAAAGCTTTTAAGTGTGATATGCTGACCCCATAAAGCATGACTGCTCTCACCTTTTTGGGCTGAGGGGCCTCGTCCAACATGGCCAACGTCCTTGCAAACTCCTCATCATCGTGCAGCTGTTTCTCCAGCTACAGGAGGAGCAGAATCAGACAGATGCCTGAGAAGGAACCCAAAAGCAACCTAAATGACGTTAAGATCCTTATCAGGGCTGCAAACTTACATCTTCATCCATCTGCAGCTGTCTGGCGATGGCCTCATCACTCTGGGAGTCATCCACATCCTGTGTGGCCTAGGAAAGGATGCTGTGGTGACCAGCTGTACTACCAGTAAGGCTGGCCGTCTATACCCGCTAAACTGAGAAAGCTGCACGACAGTAGGGCTGCACGATATCATATCGCGATTATTTGCCTCAATAATCACCAGGGCTTTAGATGATGGGAGTGAACATCTGTCCAGATGCCAGCTCTTCAGTACTATATGGACGTTTACATCCGCCCACGATTTGATAAACAGATTAGTAGTATGTCTAAAATATTAATGAGATGTGTATTGTGATGCCCAAAAGTTAGTAAACTGTATAAATTCGGCGTATCCTCATGCTCATTAAATTCAGCTCGAGGGGCACGCCACATGCGACCGTTTTGGTAAATCATGGAAGCGATAAGCGCCGAAGCAGTAGTGAAGAAAGGGAACAGCTCAGCAGCCACAACATCTTTTAAAAGAGGAGATATTGTGAATAAACAAGGTTGTGGTGTGGCCGTACTTTGCAGTTTAAGTCCAGCATGTTTGTTAAACATGAAGATACTCCAAATTTATACAGATTACTTTTGGGCATCTCATTAATATTTTAGCCGTACTTCTAATCAAATTGTGGGTGTAAACAAATGTCTGTATAGCGCTGAAAAGCTGTCGTCTGGACAAATGTGGATGCCTGTCTTTTAAAGCTGTTTACTGCGCATGCGTTATATAATTGCAATATGATATCGTGCAGTCATACATGACAGAACTGATTTCCTCTAATGAACAGCGACAGTGGTGGGCCGATGACTCACAGCTTTCCGCTTGGTGCTGGCCACCAACTTTTTATCCGACCTCTGGATACTGCTGCTGCCAAAAAAATCCAGTACGGAGGTGTGGGTCTGCTTGGGGTGGGGCGGGACTGCTTTGGGGGTGGCTGGGGTAGGGGGCGATTTGACCTTGCCCTTCACGGGGGCTGAAGCCGGTTTCGGGGGAGAGCTGACGGCAGAGGTCGCCTTCTTATCCCGGCCTCCTGCCGCCGACTTGGACAGCCCATTGTCATCAGATTTAGTCGGTTTCTTCAGGGACACGAAAGTGTCACTGTCTGAATCTAGGAACAAATGAGACAAAGAAAGAATTTCAGCTATGAAACAAATGACCACAGACGGTGTCGTACCAGCATGAAGCAGAGTCTTATGCTACTGTGCAGGCGAATGGTAGAATAACCGTTTACGCCTAGATGCCTGACTGGAGGAAGTCGACAAGCTGTTACTCCCATCTTAGTGCATAGCAGAGAAACGAAACCCAAATCTAGAGCCCGCCTCGCACCAGCCGACAGTGACATCCTGTCTGCGTCGAGCTGCACAGCTGCAGGTTCTGGGCCCTGCCAGAGCCGGCAGTGAAAACGGCTTCTCTCCACCCGGAACACGCACAGACCCTCGGTTTCAAGACGAACAGGACAGGCCACGTATGCCGGCCGGGTCCATCGCGCCGAGTCCCTCACCGGTTTCTGAGACGTACTGAACCGGGTGTCTCTTCAGGGGGGGTGCACCCTTGGCGGGCTTCTGAGTTTCCTGGGGGGATTTCTTGGGTTTCTTCTCCACCTCTTCCTCTTCTGAGTCTAAAAGGATGACATGCCTAAATGACGAGCCCCGTCTGCCAAGGCAGCCATGATGAATGACATTTAGAGGGGAAGGACAGCTCACCGGAGTGCAGGACTGCACGTTTCTTTCGTTTTACTGATGACTTCTCCACTGTTTCAGGGCTTTTAGCCTATTAAAAAAATAATTCATTCATTCATTAACCTCCATTTTACCAGGCAAAGCATTAAAAACAATTTCTTATTTACAATGACAGCCTGGCAAGTGCCAGAAAGCAACAAAAACGGAAAAACACAAAGGAGCACGAATTATTTTTCATAACATTATTGAAATTGCGGCTTGATACCACTACACCTCACAGACTGCAAGCAATACAGAAATGTATTGCAGAATAAGAAAAGCATCGTGTTTGGGAGACTGAAGGAAACAGAGGGGCCTGTCCCAGCTTGCCTTTGAGCCAGGCTTCGCTTTATTCCTCTTCTGGTCCTCAACGCTTCTGACGCCACCGTTCTGGGCAGGTTTCTGCACCACCGGCTTACTGGGCGCAAAGAACCTCCGGATGTCCTGGACAGGGCAAAGAGGGACTGATCAGAGGACCAGACTGAGCCGGCCATTAATCATGGGGGACCCACAGAAAAGGCTCTTGGTTTGATTATGCGGACTGAGGAAAAGAAACAACATGAGAATAAAACAGCAGGACACAGCATGTCTCACGGATATGAACAATTCAATTAAATGCAAGACGTACAGAAGGAATCATGTTCTCTGTTGTTCGAAAAATAATCTGCCGGTACAGTGGCCGGTTTGATTTCAGGCTTTATTAGTATTACTAATTACTAATACCCCGCCGAAGCTCACCGTCAGCGACTAAAACGTATTGCTAAAACTTGGCGTTTATTATGGTCCTGATCCTCGTCGCTAGGCCGCAGCAACAAAATGCAAGGCGTGTTTATAAAGTTACTGCGTCTGGAGCCCAAATAAGACGGAGCGGGTCGAAAAGCATGCCTAACTGCATGTTGCTAAGCCAAGAACTGAAAACGGGGGGAAGCTCTGTAAATAAACGCAGCCATGATTTCATATGTATACAAGTGCGAAGGATAAACGACGGGCTAACTTTGCGCAACAGCGGGTACGCAGTTAATACTGACACTTAACTAGCAGGCTAATGTCTTAGCACTTCGCTTCACCCGCATAACGACTCAATCCGGACGCGGCATGGCCGTTTGAAGAGGCCCCCAAAAGCGGCTCACCATGATGCAGCGGGCGGACGGACGATCGGAGGCACACGGACGCACGGAGCCGCTACACTCCCCGCGCGCTTGGCGCCAACGCGAGTCGCGCGCGGCGCCGCGTAATGACGCAACTCGCAGCCGCGCTGACACCGGGAGCGTCTGGCGTGACAACTTCCAGACGTTCACGGGAGAAATATTACGGCAGGTATATATTATTCTATTATGCATCTAAAATGAGCTACATCGAAATCTTTGGGCTAGTTTGTAAACCATGCAGACGAATCGCGAGCTAATATTTACATGCATTGTTACATGCACGCAGGTGCACGTGCTTGTGGCTGCAGACTTGAACGGAAAATCTCGCTCCAGCCTGCTGACCGAAGTTGGCGACCCAGCATCAGCTTCAGACCCGAGATGTCGAGTGGGTAGCTTCATTGTTAATGTCAGTACCTGCATAAATTGGTCCAGCAGACTGGACCGACTCAAACTATAAATTAGTTTGATCAATTTAGTCCAAATCCACTTTATACTGCCTCAAGTGTGCCCGTACAAAAAAAACTTTATGCTGTACCAAAATTGTAAACTTAAAAAGTCAATCTGCAATTAGTGACCCCTAAATCCTCTCCGGGAGCTAGTGAGATATCTATCCGATCACAGCACATTAAGAGAACACGACTTTCACTGGTTACATTTGCTCAGGTTTTTGTGCTGTGTTGACTTGCACTGGGCTGATTCATTTACTGCACAATATGATTGTCGTGTCCTACACGTATATTAACTACAGTTGATAGAGCTGTCCAGTACTGCGTCCAAAACAACTCTCCCTTGAAACACAACCACTCCATACAATCATGATACTCCCAAGATATCCTGCATGATGTGCATTCCCATCTGCCATGAGCTCACAAACTGCAAGGTCAGAGTAAAGGACGCACAGAGATCATGACTGTGGTATAAAGTAATTTATTATTCATTGGCAGGTTTAATAGCTTAAGCTTCCTGTTGCTCCACTACAGTGCTCTTCTCACTGACATAGATACCATCCAGGAACTTGCGGATATCCTTCTTCCTCACAGTCGTGGCCTGCTGGATGAGGGCAGCTGCAAAGCAAGAGGAGCAGAGTGAGACCAAGAAGAGGCACCATGCAACCACAAGGTGGCGACAGGCCCGAAGGCCCTCGAACCTGCTACGCTATGGGGCCCCAGGTTCCATCACCCAACACCAGATCATTTAAACTCAATACACAAGGACACAGTATATAAATTAAATACATATTTTTGTAAGTGAGGGTGAGGATCCAAACAGTTAAACATGCATGGAATTTAAACAGAACCAGAGGCAACATGCACATGAAATACTTTCTTCCTTTTAAATGAGCCTAAGACACCATTTGGTTAATTGCGGGATGTATCCCACAATGCCCTCCTGGTGTGCGACCACCTTTAACTAGAACCACCTTGTGCCGCATGTCAATTTTCTGGAATACATCGAGTGACAACACAGGACGGATCTGAGGGGGATTCCCCGCAGAACGTCGGACGAACAGTCACAGAAAGGCCCGTTTCGGCAGTAAAGCATTCTAACCTCTACACTGTTCACTGATCCGGGTCCAAAACAGTTCCCTTCTCGGACACGTAAATACCGTCCAAGAATGCACAAGCACAGTAACGGTTTAACGGTTTATCAGCAATCGGTCCTTTTGGGAAAACCATATAAACTTATGTCATCT
>JAODJU010000050.1:1737149-1755202 GCA_026776725.1 Gnathonemus echidnorhynchus | reverse complement strand
AGCAAGGGGGGAGGGGGGGCAGCATTGCAATCCAGGTACGGAGGCCATGATTGCCAGGAGGCTCGTGGACTTGAGGAATCAGACTAAAGGAACATGATTAGGGAACACGATCCTGAATGCCGGAACAGGACAGGCAGTATGTTTAATGGGCAGCCATCTGCAGTCTCCAGTTAGCAGAGACTTAGCTGGATTCTGCACCAGGGCACAAACATACTCCTGCCAAATGGGAGGGGGGATGGGGGTGGGCTCACAGAACAAAGGGAACACCTCATAATGACTAGATCCTCAGGGGTGCATCCAGTCACATGCAGAGGGCGTCACCCTGTGGAGGTCCTCTAATTGGGTTCTGCACACATTTAATATAGAACTAAACAAGGAAAGTGTACTAGAATACTGCAAAAGGACACTCAAGCCAGCATGGGGGGAAAAATTCACAATCAGAATAGAGGAACGTCAGATACTATAAGGGTCTGTTCACACCAACCTACAATCACAACCCATAGAAACCCATGGATCGCACACAAGACACACATCAGTGGTGTCTCGAGTGTTACTATGGGTGCATTAAAATTAAGACCTTAGCCTACCGGTGCTTTCAAATGGCCCAGAATGCAGCTGTGTGAACGGAGCCTTAAAAGGGAAAGAAATGCCTATTCCCCAGAAAAAGATTTCAAGAAAGTCGGGGGTGACCCCAACGACCAGCACTGGCAGGCATTCAAATGATACACCTCGATTACTTTATGGTAGCTGAGTGTGTCACGGTCATAAGCGGAGCAGCTGGGAGGGTCCTTAGGAAGGACAACCGTCATTTAACACTGAGCAGTTTTCAAAAAGCAGGGTCACTTAGTATGAAATCAGGACAGTCGTGGTACATTACCCTCAAACACTAGCTCTCGCTAACAGCTGAATTTTAAGCAAATTTTACTTTATCCCTCTGACATGAAATAATGAAAGGCAACGCTCGACACCGTAAAGGTTTTTAAATGTTCATTCGAAATAATTCTCGAACAAACCGCAACTACCCCCGCATCAGCCATCAAAGACCATTTGATCATTTAGACCTACTACATGACGACCGACTCTTTGGTGGGGAGGTTACTCACCTGAGTTGGACACCAGCTCAATGTCATTACCCTCCAGAACCAGCTCGTCCTTCTGGGCTGCTGACACCGTGCAGGTCACACCTGAGGGAAGGGGGTTGGGATCGAGACATTAGCACGGAGCCCCTCAAACAGCAGGCAAGGCGACGTCCTTTCACACAACACAGGAAGGCTCACCTGGCCTCATGCGGACCCTCCGGATGTACTTCTCCCCCAGGAAGTTCCTGATCTCCACCAGGGTGCCGGTCTCCTGCATCACCACGTTGATGGGGAAGTGAGCGTACACCGATCTCATCTTGTAGCGGAAGCCCTGGAAAGACAGAGGGGGCCATTAGCCTGTCGGCGTCGGTCTCTCTTGCTTGCCGGCAACAGCCAAAGCGCCGGCCACTCACCAGGGTCACCCCCTTGATCATGTTCTGGACGTGGCTGCAGATGGTGCGCACGGTGGCCAGCTCCTTCCTGTTACCCCACCACTTATCCACGCGGAGCTGAGAACATAACGCGCAGCGCTCAGAGAGGTGCATCACACAAAATCTCCCGGGGAAACAGACCCCACCCCAAGCAGGCATAATCAAAACAAACGGCGCAACTGCAACGCAACCAGGAGGAAAATCTTAAAGCTCAGTTATTTTGAGGGTCAGGAATAAGACGCTAAATCATATACGTCAGGTGTTCTCACTCCCAGATTACAAAACCTGAAACTCAGTGAGACCAGTATCTAAAATAATTAACCCTAACCCCAAATAACTGAGATCAGGTCTGGGCGGCCTTACCTTCTTACGCTTCCTGCCCAGGAGACTGAGTTCCAGGTTAATGTGGTTGAATTCCCGGCGCAGCACACCGCGGGGTCCCTTGACAACCACCGTCCTGCCTTTCAACGTCACTTCGACTGCACATTCAGACAAGGGCCAAAGCATGACATCGCTTAGAAGACGTGAGCCGTCTACGGCCTGCCAAACATTTCTGTATACAGCCCCAGCAAGGTGCAAATCAACTCACAGCATCATCCAGCTACAGACTTAGACCAGTTGCGTGGTATTGCCTGTTCTATTTTTTTCCTGACAAATACTTGGAAGTTTCTTTAAAGCCCCCAAACACAAAAAATGCCACATTTTCAGGCACCGAGCAACTGCATTTACCGGCGACTCGGGGACATACCGTTGTCGGGGATGTCAACTGTCTGGTTGCTGAGAATGGTCTTCATTCTGGGGACGGGAGGAGGAAAAAAAGACGTGATAAGCAATGTCTCCACGACCGAAAGACGGAGAAGCAGCGCGTTAAGCCAATTAGCAAATAACTTAACCGGTCCGATTCAAAGTGCATACTAGCTAGATGCTGTAGATATAACATTCGTTAAACTCAAGCAACGTATATATAATATATTCACAGAACCAAAGAACGTAAGGATTCGGGACCTGCGGCCTGGTTACAAAAAATGGATGAACAAATATCACCTTTGTGCCTGTGCTTTAGTTCACAAATACATATACCGTGGTTGTTACTGGGGTTTATTTAAGCCCAGAGTGGCAAATCTGAGCGCGACGTACATTAAAACAGTGAGGATTACGTTAGATTTTGAAGCATTCAACTAAAGAGAACAACCATTACCTCGCCTGAAGTTGAGGAAAGGAAGAAGGAAGGACGTCATCCCACAGTTCTACGTTTTCGGCGTGTTACGTCATCAACTGTGGCCCATGAGTTTCAGACATAATTATTCGAAAAAAGATCAAATCGATCCAGCCTTCTACTGCTTAAAACTTAAATAAATCCATATTACACGTATTCTACTTACATTACAATACTTATTCAAATGGTGTATTTTAAATATTTTTTGCATGATATCTGTGTAAGTTAACAAATCAAGCTAACAGGCGTGAGTAGTCAATTTAAGATAGCAGCGTTGTCAATGACAAGACGCCCGTGTAGTTATGGCGTTGGTGAAAAATAGTTTTCTCGGTGCGGGTCGATTTTCGTGTACTTTGCTGCGCTTACAATTCAGGAGTGAAGACGTTCAACATGTAAGTCTATGTGTCTCTACTTATATTATTATGATGCGAGTTATTAAGACAGTTCAGGAAATGTAATGGATTTGGGCCCAGACTTGATTATTATCATAAATAATGTGAATTATCCATAATGTCAGTATGTTGCATAAGAGTTAATAACCTGATTGTATACAATGCTGTAGTGTATATTACATAACTGTACATTACCTGTTTGTGTTATAATCTGATATTCATTTAAATCATTTGTATCATTATAGGTTTGTGTCAACGGAGTTACTACTGCGGCACAATCGCCCTTGAATCCGACGGACAAAAAGAAGAAAGTACCTGAGGATGGACTCAAATTACAGGACTTCATTTCCGGAGACCTGTCAGAGAAGAGCCGGTGGGATCAATATAAGGGGGACCTTAAGCGGCAGAAAGGGGAACGGTAAGGCGCGGTGGAGGTGCAAGCTGAATATTGCAAGAAGGATCAAGAATGCATGAAAGTCTGGCAGTATCCCCAGAGTCTACGATAGACGGTTTCAGTTATTTTTGCACAAATGCAGACGTTAGTACATCGCTTAAAAGTATTTAAATTGTTCTGAAACCCTGCGTCACCTGTGCATCCTCTCATGACAGACTCAGGCTGCCCCCTTGGCTGAAGACAGAGATTCCCATAGGGAAGAACTACAACAAGCTGAAAAACACTTTGCGGCACCTTAACCTGCACACGGTGAGTCAGGGTTCAGGACTCTGCTAAAAAGTAGCACCATTCAATTATGTATAGCTGTGTTTTGTTGGGTTTAAAGGACGTTGTGAAACATTTTGGCAGAATATGTGATCTTGAGGATGAGATAAACGAACACAAAATAAGTACCAAATAAATGTAGACTGATTTCTGAATTATATGATCCTGGACAAACAATAAATCTATCCAAAAGCTAAAGAAGCAGTTATGGAGAATCGAGGGATGTCATTAGGCTGGTGAAATGTAATCCAAAGTAGCTAATTGTAGTTTTACTAAAGGAATGTCCCCAGTGAAGTGCTTGTTAATGTATCCCTGTGGTCTGAAGGTGTGTGAGGAAGCTAGATGTCCCAACATCGGGGAATGCTGGGGAGGAGGAGAGTACTCCACCGCTACTGCCACCATCATGGTTCGTAATCCTGGTCTATCCCTTCCTCCACCTCCACTTTCCAGCTGTCACACTCCAGACCTGGATCCCTGCCTTCTCTGGTCCTTCTTATGAGATGGCAAATAAAAGATAATATTAGCAATAGAGATAAGTCATGGATCATTTTACCACTAGCTTATTATTTATTGGTTGTGATAACATTCTAGCATGGATCTGCTGTAATTCGCAGAGACCTTCAGAGGCAGTTCAATCAGGAAGTGGGGTTATTCAGCTCGTAATCTTACTCTGCACGCGAGCGTCGGGGAAAAGGCGCCTGTGAAAATGCATCTTTGCATCCTTTTCCGTCCGCCGTGCAGCTGATGGGAGACACGTGCACCAGGGGCTGCCGGTTCTGCTCCGTGAAGACGGCACGGAAGCCACCCCCCCTCGACCCCAACGAGCCCTACAACACCGCTGAAGCCATCGCGGAGTGGGGGCTGGATTACGTGGTGCTCACATCTGTGGACAGGGACGGTGCGTGTCGGCCGGCAAAAGAAGCGATTCGGAAAAGTTTACCCGTGTGGGTTTTGGTTTTAGTGTTAACGGGCGGGTGGTTAACAGAAAGGTTTTGTGTGTTTCCTTGCAACGTAGCGAAATTCTGTTTCGTTGTACATGACAGACCTTGCAGATGGAGGCGCGGAACACTTTGCCAAGACAGTCTCAAATCTCAAACAGAGGTGAGACAAATATAAAATCAAATATGTCAAATATCACTTTTATTGTCATGTCACATTACTGGTACACTGGTACAGTACATGTGAGTGAAATTCTTGTGTGCAAGCTTCACAAGCAGTAGTGGTGTGTAAAATATACAAACACAAATAGAATAAATATGCACATAAATAATTATGCACATGAATGAATTGGGATTCGATTGGGAGATGAGAGATTGTCAGTTTGCATCAAATATTTGGTGTGTAATTTTACGGGGATTGTTCATCACTGCACTCTTAAGGATGCCTCCCCTCCACACACACACACACACACACACCAGTTTTACAGTCCGTTAGTGGCTAAAATCATTACTCTCATGTGGAGGTCTGCACTCTGCAGCACTGCCTGGGAGCTTCTTAAGATGGGAGCGGAGCATCTTGCCCCTGTGACGCAGGGGCCTGATTCCTGTTCCCCAGGAACCCCAAGATCCTGGTGGAGTGTCTCACGCCTGACTTCCGGGGGGACCTGGCTAGCGTTGAGAGGATTGCTCTCTCCGGCCTGGATGTGTACGCTCACAACGTGGAGACCGTGCGGGAGCTGCAGAGGTGAGCTCAAAACCCCTGTGTCACCTCCACAGCCCTGTCCAGGACTCTGAATCATGTTTACAAGTCTACAAGTGTAGGGTCACCCCAAATGACTGGAGCAGGATACTCCGCTGCAAATATGCACGCGATGTGTATATGTACGATTTGTAGGTCTATTCTAATAATCTTGTTTGATTTCTTTATCATACAGCATAAAATAATCATTTCCAGTTCTAATTTCCACTACTGTGCCTTTAATGTTTTTTTTCAACAACCTTTTAATGGTTGCTAAAAATTTATGCTGGATTAAAATAATACACTCGGTGACAAAAAAAGTTGAGCACCCAGAGTGGTGGAAGTGAAATGAATCTGCACGTGGTGAAAGATCATGTGACAGCTGCTGTATCCTCTCCTGCGGCAAGTCGGCCCACAGCTGTTGTAACTGGCCCTCGAGATCCTGCAGATTGGCACTGGGTCTGAGTTGACGTCCAAGCTGATCTCGCACATGTTCGATTGGGGAAAGATTGGGGGACCTGGCTGGCCACGGGAGGAACCTCAACATGACACAGGCAGTCCATAGACACACGTGCCATGTGTGGATGGGTGTTGTCTTGTTGATAGACTGTACCAGGGTGCTGTCTCAGGGGGGGTAAGACATGCGGACGCAGGATGTCACTGATGTAGCGCTGTGCCATCAGGGTCCCCGAATCACTACCAGAGATGACCTGAAGTCACATCCTTCACAACGTGTGAGGGTGCCCTCATGTGCCCATTGGTTCCAACATCAGGCAGCTGTCACATCTGCATGCCCCACTCAATACGACCTCCCAGCCTCATGCAACCCCTATCAAACTCTGTCAAGTGCTGGTAATGCTGTCTAATGCGTCTATGAGGCATCCTCTGTGCCCGGTGACTAGACGTGCCAGCTCCTTCCATATTGAATCATTTACATACCCATCGCTGGTCTGCACGTGTACCAAATTACATCCAAATCGGACCATTACTTTTGGGTGCTTAACTTTTTTGTCAGTATATATAGAGAGAGCAAATATCTGAAAATCTGGGGCTTTTTTGATTGGTGGGTTGTTTTCCTTCACACATTTACACTTTGGCAGTGCATCCAGAAGAGGGCGCTAGCTGCGATGTCTGCAGAGACAATCCATAGCTGAAAAGTGAAACTTCCAGAAAAAAGAAAAGGGGAGGGACACAAGATTCACTGCTCTTTGTCTGATGGTTGCAATACCACATCAGTCCAGGAGATGGCAGAAAGTGTTACATCGTTGGTTATGTAAAAGGCTGTTGCACAGCACTGCTCCTATAATTCGGTTAGATTGGAGTGCAGGGCGGTATCTGATTGGGCGCCGTGTTTACAGTCCATGTTTTGATTGGCTGGCACTTTGTGCTGTATTTCCTGTCCGTGGCCACAGGCATGTGCGAGACCCCCGAGCCAATTTTGACCAATCCCTGAGCGTCTTGCGACACGCCAAAGCGGTGAAGCCGTCATTGTTGACGAAGACCTCCATCATGCTGGGTTTGGGGGAGACCGATGATCAGATCCAAGCTACCATGTCTGGTAACTCCACACAGCCCATCAACAGCACGAGACAATGTCTTTCATAGACTGAGAAGTGCTTCTGGTAGCATTTACATCTGTCTGTAATGTTATCCTCATCCTCACTCCTATTATGCATCACTTATCTAAACTATATGAAAACCATTTCATGTTTGGTCCAATCAGAACTGAGGGAGTCGGGGGTGGACTGTTTGACCTTGGGACAGTACATGCAACCAACGAAACGGCACCTGAAGGTAGGATTTAAGGTGGTACGTTGGGTATTGTAGCTTGTGTCCGCATGGGTTTGTCAGTCTGTATTGTGCAGAGATGAAAATTTCAGGCCCAGAAAGTACAAATCCAGACCGTGATTTAGTTTCAACCAACCAGTTGAGTCACAGTTACAGAGTACTCAGCTGGTTGGTTGAAACAAAATCCTGGTCTGGATTCGTACTTTCTGGACCTGAAATTTCCACCTCTGGTATTGTGTGGTTAATGTCTCAGACCTCACCCACCTGCCCAGTGATATTCATTTAGCTAAAAGAGTAGTGCATATTTACTTAATTTGTTAGTGCAGGGCTATTCAAATCAGACCTCAAGAGCCGAGCCTGACTGATTTTTCCAGCCTTCCTTAACTTGAGAGCCAGGTGTGAAGTCTCGGTGGCCAATCAGAATCCATCTATCCATCCATATTTCTGAAACCGCTTGTCTTATTCAGAGTTTGGGGGGGGGAGATCCAGGGCCTATAGACCCAATCAGAATCAGTAATTATTAAACTAAGTGCCTGAGAGAACTGAGAGCAAAGACTGGATTTGAAATCAAGGGCCAGATTTGAGGAGTGTGTTCGTATGTGTGTTTCTGTATTGTCCCAGGTGGAGGAATATGTGACCCCAGAGAAGTTTGCATACTGGGAGAAGGTGGGCGTCGAGATGGGCTTCACGTACACGGCCAGTGGGCCACTGGTGCGCTCTTCGTACAAAGCAGGTAAGCCCCAGACACACCTGCTCTCACTGAAAAACACGCGAGGAACAATGTACGTGCGAAATTGTTCTCCGATGCATAGCGAAGAGGCCTCACCACTTTGCTGAGTGCCAGCGGCCTTGTGGAGAACCTTGCTATGGTTGTCCCCTCAGGCGAATTCTTCCTGAAGAATCTGATTCACAAACGGAGGACTGCGTCAGACTAACGTGGCTGCCGCTTGTGCGCCGTCCCTCGGAGCTCCTTCGTAATTTTTCCGAGGTCACCTTCGGCTAAGTGTTATTTTGAAATTGTAGAAGGAATATCGCAACCGTTGCACGCCCTTCTTAGGTGTGGTATGGGACCTAAGATCGTAGTATTTATACCAAATGAACACTGGAAGATAATGGCGGATCATCGTCACCCAAGTGCAGTGGACTGAAAGTGTATGCAGAGGGCAGGGATGCCACACATGGAGTGGTGCATGCTGGGATAGCGGCCAGGCTTTTGCAGGACCCCAACAGGACCGCAGCTTCGGGGCCTTCTGCCTGGCCTCCTTCTCCCACTGTGTGTCTTTCTGTGACTCAGGCAGGCGGTAAAGCCTCAACTGGCTTCTCGCCGTGTTCCTGCCTCCGGTGTGATGTCATCACAAAGCTTTCATTTGATTGGCCGAGAGAATAAAGAAGTCACTCGGACACCAGTTGGATAAACAATGCTGCTTGAATATTATAGTGGGTTTGTCGAGTTTGGCTGGTACCAACACTAGCAAATGAAACCTAATTGAGGAAGAAAAGCAAGGTGTTTGGTCTGTTTACTTTTCTTCCATGGAGAAATCTACCAGCTGGCATAAATGGTGTGAATGCAAGTCCTAGAATGCAATAATATTTTATGTGTGTTTTCAGTAATGCACACGTGCAATGAATTGTGTTTGCCAAATGCTTCACAGCAAGTGAGAAGCTGGCTTATTACTCCTCTGAAGCTAATATGCACAACCTGTCTGGATGTGACCATCTTTTCACTGTACAACATCTAAATCAGACACAACAACCGAGCAGTGAAATAAGTCACCACACCAATGTCCTCTTACTTCGGCCTGTTTTTATTTACTCCACGAGAAACAGGATTAGTGGCATCGTATGAAAATTGACATGTCCTGCACAACAGGAGTAGGATCATCTTAAAAACTACTCAAACCATTTTTTAAAAAATTAAGAGCATACAAATCGTTTTGGACAAAACAAGCCCGACGACTGTTTGTTCACAATTGAATAACATTTGGCTTCATAAACAAAACCACACAGGGTGACTGTTCATGGTCCTTGGTGCACAGAGAGTGTGTTGGGGGAGAGAGACGGTACCACGAGAAAGACAGGAATGAGCTTCCCAGACGCGGCTGCGGTACGGCCACAGAAATACTGTGTTCAGTGTCCACGCCTTAGCCCGCTGGCGAACAGGGAGAGGTAGGCTGTGCAAGGGGAGGCCCGGAGACTCGCAGAACAGGCCCCGACCGGCCTGTCCGGTGCCGGGGAGACGGAGGGGGAGTAAGTGCGGGCGAGGCTCTTGCTAATGCTGATGGGAAAAACGTGACGCTTCGGGGCAGCGGCCGCCCATGGGGAAGACACTCAGATCTTGGCCTTCTTAGTCGGGGGCTCGTTGAGGAGGATTCTGGGAATACCAGCCGGAGGGGTGAAAGGAATGCGGGCTGTAGTTACTTTCTTGCCAATGGTCTCGATCTAGGGAGGGGTGGGGGACAAGCAGCAGATTAATGAAACTCAGGTCACGTCTAATTCTGGGTAATTCCTGGTTCAGATCATGTCCACTGTCAGGCTGTAGTCACAGTGCCATAAAGCTGATTTATTTAGTCAGGAGAGGCGTGTGATTCATTATGGAAACGTACCTGGAAGCCTATGTTCTGCAGTTTTGCATGGAGATGATCCAGAACACGTCTACCGTCAAATATGAAGGCTGGCTTCAGCATTTGGCCATAGATCTTCTCATAGTCCAGCTCCTTAATGGATTTAAAAAAATACTGTTACATAAATGAAGAATTTAATGTACATTTCAAATTCTAATAACCGTTATTTCTAAAAAATGATTGTGGTTGTATTCAAAATTATTTTTTTATGAGGTTACTAATGTATGACTGATCATAGCAGTTATGATGCTTTTCCACTGGCACACAGGAACCGTACCCATACCCAAGCCGTACCATGAAGAGAGAACAGTTCCAGTGCAGTTCCAGCTTGTTTGGGTTTTTCATGGCAAACGGGTTGGCTAAGTAAAGGCATCGCTGGGTTTGGAGAGCGGCAGTGACGTAAAACCGAAGAAACACTTATTTACTGTTCACACGGTGTACATCCTGATTTACACTATGTGCTAATTTCCTAATTTTCCAGCACATCTGTGAGAATCTCCTTGTTATGCAAGCGTCAGCATTCTCTTGCAAGAATTTGCATTTTCTTGCATAAATTTGCATTACGAATCCATTCCATTCAGCTGTTCCGATGCATCAATACATGGCGATACGCGATAATATTAATAATGAATAATATATAGAATATTCCTTTTATCCTTTTTATAATCCATGGATATTGACACATCACTGATATCTCCCTGCATTTCAACCAGTCAGATGGTAACCAGCTTAGTTTGGTTACACTTTCAGCCCTGCCAGTAAGCAAGGCCATGTCAGCGTTGGTATGGCTCGGGTACGGCTTGGATAGTTCACAATGGAAAAGCGCCAGTTTGTAGTTACAGCTCAGTTCTTGCTGGCAGTAGAAAAGCACCACTAGTGAATGATTGTTTTGTTGAGAGTATCAGTCTGTACTGCTATTATTTTAGTGGTGCTGGCTGAGGGTAGCTTGACTTCAGCACGGGAAGAGGATGGCACCTTGAACATATCCCACTCGGTGCAGATGACGAGGGCGTGGGCTCCTTTGCATGCTTCATAAGGGTCGCTGGTTACTGTCACCAGGTCAGACACTGCAGAAAACCAGGCACCGTTAGCACGATGCTTTAACCAATCGAAAATGTTTCAGCCACTCTCCATATGGTGACAAGGCGTGCCGGTGTCCTGTTAACCACGCACCTCGTTCTGGGTTATCCTCTGAAATGCTGGGGTGGGAGAGGTCCTGAATGATCTGCTCCTTGAGCACCTTGGGGTCAAAGATGTGCAGCTTGGCTCCCTCATCCATCAGGTACTTGGAGATGTAGATACTCGACGACTCCCTGGAGAGGAGGTCAGCAAAGCCCTTATCACCAATGACCTTAGATAATCTGTAGCTGCATCCCACTGTAAGAAGGCAGGCTCAACAGAGTCAAATTTAAATTCAGTTTATGAGAAAAGCCCAGAGATTACATGAAGAGTAAACAAGAGAAAGTTTGCAGGAAAGTAAAACCAGCAACAGAAAAGTTAAATTAACATCAAACACCACGTTCTGTTTGCTGAACTGGGGGAAAGGGACACTGTGTGGACACTGGACTGTTCTAGAATGTGTTCTTGAAGAAGACAGGAAGATGGAGCGCGATAGAGGAGGGCGTACCGCGTATCGCCTGTATCCTTCTTGAAGGAGAAGCCTAGGAGGGCAATCTTCTTCCCGGTAACGGTGTTGAACAAGCAGTCGATGATTCGACAGGCGAATCTGCGCCTCTGATACTCGTTCATATCGATCACCTGAGACCAGAAGGGTAGGATTTACACTACCAGTCAAAAGTTTTTGCACACTGAGATTTTCTACGCTTGCATGTTACTCACTTAACATTTACTAAAAATGCACTTAATATTCTTTGCTAACAAATGTACAGTATGTTCACCAATTGAGTACCTTTATTAGCAAGAAAATGTCATATCTTTGATTCATCAAAGTAACATCCGCTAGCAGTTAATAGGAGGTCAGGCATGCACTGTTACATACTCTTTCCATGTTATAAATGAAACTTTTTTATTTGACATTTTAATTTATAGTTGTTCACTCAACTTTCCAATTCTTAGCAATAATAAGAAAAATCTACAGTTTATGAAATAAATGGGAAAGTGGTAAATACTTGTGGCATGCAAAAACTTTTGACTGGTAGTGTAATTTAAAACTTCAAAATCCGTATAATGGTATAAGATCCAGTTATACTGGAAACTGCTGCCTGTAAACTCAGGTCACCTTGCTGTCACCTCACACAGATGAAACAAAATTATGTTTCTAAAGAACATTAGACAGCTGCAACAAAGAACAGTTGCACAATTACCACTGAACAATAGACACTGGATATTAATAACACACAATACAAAACAGTACAAAACACTGACTCGGCGCAGTGCGATTAAGACAGCCGGCGCTGGAGCCAATATCCTGAAGCAGAATTTCTCGCTGAGCTGGAAAATTTGTTGGATTTAAGGTAGTTTGAGCTAAATGTAAGCTTACAAAAATACAAAATTAAAGTCTATTTAAATTGGGATACCTTAAATCCACCAAGTTATCCAGCTAAGCAAGGAATCTGGCTTTGTGATACAGGCCCCCAGTGTTTACTGAGCCGGTCCCAGTACCTGCTGCCAGTAAGAAGCCACCTCTGGAAGGTTGAGCGCCTCACAGAGATACACCAGGTTGAGAACGTCCTTCTGGAAACAGCTGCCACCAAAACCTGGGGTGGGTGGGGGGGGAGGCATCATGGACAAACAGACCCGATAAACATCAGATAGGCTTCAGAGACACTGGTGTGGGAGCCTAAAGGGAAGAGTCTGAAGGTCGAGCCTCACCCACGCTGGCCTTGAGGAACTTGCTCCCGATGCGCTGATCCATGCCGATGGCACGTGCCACCTCCTCCACGTCGGCACCCGTGGCCTCGCACAGGGCGCTGATGGAGTTGATGCTGCTGATTCGCTGAGCCAGGAAGGCATTCGCCGCCTGATGGGTGACAAGGTGGCGTCAGACACAGTGGCATCAAACGAGACGATACGATGGGCACAGTCAAAGCAGAGGGACACGACCGGTGGGCACCAGTGATGGACTGACCAGTTTGGACAGCTCCGAGGACCACGTGTTGGTGGTGATGATGCGAGATTTGGGGACCCAACGCTCGTACACAGCACTCAAGGCCCGGATGGCACGCTGCCCCTCCGGTGTCTCGTCCCCGCCAATCAGAACCCGGTCCGGTTCCTTCAGGTCCCGCACCGCCGTACCCTCGGCCAGGAACTCTGGGTTAGACAGGACCTATGAGAGACCAGGATACGGAATCGTGACGCCATTCTCCTCAAAGAATCCATTGATGACTGCTTTCTCCATTTGGTACTTCGTACCAGCAGACTAAAAGCTGATTAGCCTGTTTCTTTGGCAGTGTAGGCAAGACAAGGCTCATAAATACACAAAAACAAGAATTAGGTAAAGGTCACGCATTCCGCAAAGTGTCCAGACACACGAAACTGCTTCCCTTCGCACCTGCCCGCCTGATCCGGCTTACGGAGTCGCAATGACTGTGTTTGTTCACTGTCACATTTTCCGCTTTTATCAGCAAGTTGGGACTTGGGTACAAAGGAGCCACATCCTGCAACAGCTCAGGGCATGAGCCTGCAGGCACCCACACACCCTACCTGCAGGTTAAGGCTTGGCTTCGTGTTGGCATCAAAAATCCTCCGGATGCTCTCAGCGGCTCTGACCGGAACCGTACTCTTCTCGGTCACGATCTTATACCCGTCCGACATCTCAACGATCCGGCGTGCGCAAGCCTCGATGAACTTCAGGTCGGCCGCTCGCCCTTTCCCCATGCCGTACGTCTTCGTCGGGGTGTTCACCTAGATGAGAGGCTCAGGATGAGTCACAGTCCCTGCCAATGTCCTGGAACTGATACTTTCGACAGGATAAACTAGACGCCCATTTGTGGAACGTTCACTCACAGAAATGAAGACAAGGTCTGCATCTTTGATTGCAGAGTCTATATCCGTAGAGAAGAAGAGATTTCTCTCTCGGCACGACTCGACGACCTCCTTCAGACCAGGCTGGCAGTCAAATGACACACAGGACAGACCATATGATGTGAAATCAGGTTAGATGACAGAGAGAGGGTACATGGAACTGGAAGAGACACACAACATATTAAGCATATGATGGTATGGAAAGATAAGTATATTATTTTTGTAACCCTAACCCTGCATTTATATATTTTCCACACTTTCCTAGTCAACACTTTACGTTTTCTAGTCTTTAGTTCACTCCGGTGCCCTAAACCTAAGGCAAAAACAAAAGGAGAGGCATCAGATGAATGTACCTCGTATATGGGCAACGTGTCCGAGTTCCATGCCTTGATTCTGGACTCATTGACGTCCACCACAGTGACTCTGATCTCCGGACACATATGAGCGATCACGCTGCACGTCGGCCCACCAACATATCCAGCGCCTATGCAGCAGATCCTCTTTATCTCAAACATCTGAACAAGAACAAAGTCCACCAAATGAAATGTTGCTCAGGGGTCCAATATAGCACACGTATTGCCTCGATTGGTCGGACCTAGCTGTAGTTACCTTAAAATGATTAGTTATTCATGTATTGGAGGCAACAGCAAAGGCTATGTGACGTCTAAAGACCATCGTATCAGTGACAGAAACAGGCTGTAAAGTTACACTTATTTAGCTTTGTTAAAAACGAACCGTACTACTATGCGATAAATACTATAACATCAAAATAGTTTTATTATTAAAAAATAGGCAGTAGGATATAAGATGATTAAAAAAAAAATCAATGGCATGCTATTTTAAAAAGGTACAAAGTTCAGCGGAATAACGTGCTCGACCAAATCGCACAAATAAACCAAATCACAACCTACCTTAAGGTAGTATACTTTCACAAGTCGCCCGTTCCTCACAGTATAATTAGTGGTAAGTACGCCGTCGTGCCCCAACGCCGGCTGTCAGTCCACAGGGTAGAAAAGCTACCGCCGGCCGCCGACGTGTTACAGTAATAAACTGCTGTAAGTGTTTATCGGAGAACGTGCTCGATATTCTTCCGGGGTACGTAGGCGTCCATCTGCGACAGCCAATCGATGACGGGGACGCCAATGACGTAGGTCTATGAATGTCGAGGCTTAGCATGACGTGATTTATCATTCATGTTCTAAACATATTTCGGAATGAAACGTTTGTCTTTGATCGATGGCAACTTTTGTAAGGCTGTGCATGGTGCTTGGATTGTGTTTTGTATTGTAATTGATGTTTGTGTGAGTTGTTAAACAAAGGGGACAGAAACAATTACGTTGAAAAGAATATATTTTCAGAATGAGCAACTTGCCAAACGAAGAATAAAACGTAGTACTAAATATCAGTACCGCAAGTAATTAAGTAACGATCAGGGTAATTATAAATTACTAATATTTACATGTTTGATAGACCAACCACTGATCAGCTGGTCAGTACTTAAGTGTTTAGGTCTTTCTCTGCAATATAAAGAATATGAACATTAGTTTCCATGTCTGGCATTTAGTTACCCAGTTATATCACAGCACAAGAGTGACAGACACACAACACCCAGATAATGTATTAATTTATTTGAAGTTCAGAAAAGTGCATAGTTAAAGCCCTTTATAATGTCCCAGTACAGTGTTCAAAAAGTTGAAATGGCACCAAATATGATTTCTACAGTAAAAAAACAAAACAAAACAATAAATTTGGCAAGTCCACACCACAACCTTCCTTGCAGTACATGTTACTTCTCTGTAAAGGTAGCTGATCTTAAAGAAACAGCCATACCATAAAGTACATGAACTGTGTCACTATAAAGTAAGCCATTGTTAAGTATAAGATGCCATTATAGAAGGTTAAAAAAGTGTGGCTGTTCCTTTAAGGAAATCAAAATTTATATGGGTTTGGCGCAGAATCGAGTATTAATTTCTGATTGATTAACATACTCCGGTACAATCATTTCCGAAAAAAAAAAACAGGGGAAAATGCCTTAAAGCTAAATCCATGTAGCAGATTTTACAATTTTTTGCTTCTTCAGACCAGTGTTTCCCAACCCAGCCCTCTGGGAGCCCCAGAAAGTCCACATTTTTACTCCCTCCCAGCACAAGGGGCCAGCAGGCATCTACATATATACAGGTATCAGAGTCTGAAGGCGACATTCCAATGAGACAAACAGAAACACTGCATGAGACACAGAACTTCACCACACAAAGCCTGACACCTCAGGCCCCTGGTTTAAAACAGGTTTGGCAAGTGGTGGGAAAATGACGTATTTCAAAATGAGGCTCACTGCAGGAGGCGTGACGCGTTCATGATGACAGACGGATGGAATAAGGCGTGTATTATCATCTCTAACTTCTCGGGCAAGTCATCCTGCGTTCACAAATGTGAACCACAGAATAGACAGCCTGTGAGCGAAGGCACGGCAGATCGATCAGCTATGTCCTGACACTAGAACGCCTCAAATGCCCAATCACTTGTGTGGCTGTTGTATCCGCCGTAGTTGTCCAGTCAAGTGATTATATAGGTTTATCACCTATAAGATTAACCATTTCCCATACAGCGCTGCTTTTGAGTGTAAATACATTTAAGCAATAGCTTTGACAAACATATTATAACAACCCTTTTTGAGTATATGCAACATATTAGTAACAGGTTACCTATGAATTACTTAAGATACAATTAAATGCCATTTGTTGAAGTTATTGCACTCAGTCAAAACCTTTCAACCTAAACCTTGAAAGACTACACCTACAGATCTTTCACTCGGCAAGATACTTATCGCTGTTGCTTTGGAAGCCGAGTATCTGTTCGACAAACCCACAAATCTGCGGATTTCTTTTCGACAGGCAAGGCAAAATTAATGCACCTATAGAAACCATCGCACAACTGTGCCTCTGCTATTCTTCAACAAGATAGTTTAAGACCCGCTGTGAATCAGCTTTTATGTGCATCTGACCAATCATTCACAGCCGGAACATTTTCCTGATCTACAAAATCAAATGTCTTGGAGTAATGCAAGAGGTAAAGAGTCGGAGCAAGGAATCAAGGGTCTTACTGATGAGTTCGGATGACTGGAGCCGACAGCTTTCCTTCCGCATGCATTGCAAATCATGTCTCATGACCCTTTCATTCATTGGCTAGTTTTCTTGTCCATAAAGCACCACCCAGTAACAGAGTAATTTCACCCAACAATTTAATGGAATGTAGAGTCGTCCGTTTCCCTGACTGTTGCCGATCTGCCTCTTGCTACCACACGGACATTTCCCAAGTGCATGTGCAAATGGAAATGCAAAACAAAATCTGTGGCCATTATTTGCATCACCAAACTCTTCCTCTGTCATCCTAAAGCACATACAACTACGGTAAGATCCGCACTAATCACCAAGACCATAAACAGGGTGGGCGGGGGGGTAACAAGGGAAGAAATGCGAACAAAAAAGTAAACATTCTGCAGGTTGAAATCGGGGGTCACAGTAGCTGATGGAGTCGTGTCCAATCCTTGGCTGCTTTTTGTGTCCGCCGCTATCTGGGCCCGGTCCTAGTCCACAGGGGGGCTCGGCGGCTCTCTCCCTTGATTCTGTGGAAGCCCCAAAAGAGAGAAAAAGCTCATCTTACAGATCACTGCAGATGGTGAGGACACACCAGCGGCGGAGGAGCGAGCGAGAGCGAGTACGGGATTACAGCTAACACGCAATTCCAAACAGTGATACAGGGTGACGTGGACAATTTAACCATTTCACACTGAACATCAAAATTTGAGGTACAAACACTCCTCTACTTACGAACTTTCAGACATACGAATGAAGAGCACTGCAAGTCCAAATTGTGTTCCTTGGGGTCCAGTTTCCTGTCCACATCATCAATTTTTTTTCTGCACCCCACTTCCACCTAGTATGCCTTCTGGCCGCAACTCCCGCCGTGCAGCAGTGTAGCGTGCGAACTCCCAGCATCTTAGTTCTTTGTACTTGCATATACAGTGGTACCTCGGTTCTCGAACTCACTTGAACTCAAATTTCTTGAAAGTAGAACAAACCAGTTTGACCTAGAACTCGATCTGAATATCAGAAGCCGAACCGTGAACGCTGACCTAATATAAATTGTA
>JAODJU010000050.1:1717090-1734309 GCA_026776725.1 Gnathonemus echidnorhynchus | reverse complement strand
CCCCCCCCCCCCCCCCACCCCCCCCCCCCCCCCCCCATTAATGGTGGCCAGCTGTCCTTCTCTTTCACCCAATCATGGGATTGCTGGAGGAGAGCTTGGTCATTCCACCTGAAGCCAGATACTGATCAGCAGTCACTGGTGTGCCCTGGTAAGAGAGGGGACACCAGCAGCATGACCCCTGTGACACCATACAGTCCCTGGGCACAGATAACAGGAATCAATCCCCAGAGGACCTTCTCCTGGCCCAATGCAAGGAAAGCCCCACACAGCCAAAGCATCCAACTCAAAACCAGAAGCACAATTACCAGTTTTATGCCCATATCTAGGCAGTTAATGTTTACATTCTCTGCCAACCAGATAAACTAGTTTCCTGGGGCTGTGGCCTAGCGGACAAACCATGACAGCAGTCCTGAAAAAGCCCCTTATTCTGCAGCATGTCCTTCGTTCCTCGTGTGACTTGAAGCCGGCAAGATGGAAAATGTGCTTCACATTAAGGGGAAGTCATTCAGAAAGAATCCCTTCTGCCTGCCTTTTCTCATTCCAACACCCAGCTTTGATCTCAGAATCAACACAGCAGAATTTAGCAGCTCGCTGCCAAACGATTAGTCTCAATTTCTTTCCAGGGTCTGTGCACCTTTTGTAAATTTCAGATGCATGACACAGGAGGGAAAAAATAAATGCAGTTTTGTAGGCATCTTGTGCCATTCTAAGAACTTGGCAAAGTGTCTACAAGTGTGATAACACACTCTGTGGTGTAACAGCTAAAGGTCTTGTTATCAAAAGCATCACAGGAACTAAGAATGGGCAATGAGGAAATATCAGCACTGTTGCCATCTTCCATCCATCCATTTTCCAAGCCGCTTATCCTACTGTTGCCATCTTATATATTATAAAGTAAAAAATGAGGTTTAGGGTTAGATTGAACCTACATATTACAGAACAAACTGTTTTAGAGTGTCAGCCAAGACAACTACTGTACTAGTACCTTAAACCAAAAAAAAAAAAAAACACACACACTGATCTCTCTCAAAGCCTAGTATACTGTCCCCACAAACATACAAGCAGACAAGGCACTTTAGAGGCCCAGCAAAAAGACCCTCCCAGCCTTATAGCACAAGCGCAGACAGGTAACCAATTTGTCTCCCTACAGCCCTGGAAGGCGTACCAGTAAAGCCATGTGACGCAAGACCACTGGTATGAGAACAGGCATCTCTGCCCAACTCTTGGTCTCCCTGGTTATCTGCCAGGGGCTGTAACCATACAGACTGCCCACAAAACAAACAAAGGCAAAGAGCATTACTGCGAAAACATTTGCCAAGACCAGGCATATCCTCTTCCGGGTGTCAAGTCACTGCAGCTCAGGGTTATGGGTTGCGGACGCCTTTACAGACACATACATCAGAAAAGCTGCTACACGGCCAAGATTACTTCAAAAATTCACAATACCATAAAAATTGACAAGACAGAGAGCAAACTGAGAAGCCCTTACACACATCGGCACAAAGTAACGAGAAACAAAACTGGCAGCCGGCCTCTGGGAGGCTCAGCCGTCCTTGATTTTTCTCCGACGCTTTCGGCAACTTGACCGCGGCGCTGGCTCCCGGGGCGCCCCGCGGATGAGGTTTCTCACCAGGTTTATCAGTCTCCTCATGGCATGTTCGTGGGAACAGATGCACTCGCACGGATCAAATCCACCCTCCGCCATGGCTCCCCGATCGCACCTGCAGCCAGAGGTGTGAAAACCTGAAAGTCACCTTAAAATATCTTAGAGCAAAATACAACCATTTACTGTATTGCCACCAGCTCCAATGCCATTTCAGCAGGTCTTAAATATTCACTACATGCCCCATGCCACCATATGGTGAAATGAAGTGTGCGTGTATTTCTCTGTATGCACACGGAAATATTGTGGTGTCTGTTCATAGCAGTGCTGTTCCTTGGCTTTAAAAACATAATACTACTGCTTTGTTTCACGGTAGGTGTGTTGGGAAGAGAACTCGAAACAAATAATCTGAACTGAATCATTGAGTCCAACTCTGATAAAGGAACCTTGGGACTACCTGATGCAAATATGATGCAGGTTCTGAGAGACACTTATTTGACAGAACAACTCCAAGTGCACACAGATGTGCGTTTAAATCCCCTAAACACTTGACATACATGGCTACCTGGAGCCTGGTGTGGGAATACGGATTCAAACCGGCGCGAACAAAATCTGTTCGTCTTCGCAGCATTCAAACAGAGCTCCTGTGGAAACAACCAGGTAATCATTTACAAGCCACGCTGGACATTTAACGCTCCATGTGAAAATGTCATGTTGAAGTGCAGCAAACGGGTCATCATGGGACAAAGCCTAATGGAAAAAGTAACCCTATATGGCACTTTTTAAAGACAGTGTTAAATACTGACTGGAACAGGGGGACTGCGTTTTTAAGAATTACAGTCCCTCAGTCAGGATTTGGTGCAAGTTCAAAAACGATTTAGAGCTTTAGACCATCGCATACTTAAAATCCACGACCTGGAATGAGGGTTTTTTTAAAAATGAAATCCCACTCGAAAGCAGAAAATCCAAAAAGTGAAATTACCCCGGAGTGCATTATTTGCTTAAGATCCGCCGGGCGCAAATATTTTTTATGTACTCGGTTAAACATACGTTTGGTGTTTCCCAGCTTAAGCCTCTTAAATTCAGATGCGGTTATTCAGTTGATGCTATTTGTGGCACTTCTGCATGAAAATGGCTATAAAAAAGATGCTTGCCTTTATATAAAATATGTAAAACAATCTTAATAGCTTCCAATCTGACGCGAGCGGAAGTATATGAGGTTTTTCATGGCCTTCAGCCACCAGCACGGGAGGTTTGTTTTTGGGAGGATAGCTGGAGACCGAATAGCAGGAAACGAACGCGACAAGCGACATAGAAAGTCAGGGCAGACGCAGAACAAACCCAAACACAAACAGTAAATTGGGCCGCAGTGGGACGCGATGCTAACAGCCAAAATATGTTAAAATAACCGAAAGAGAAAAGCTCCCATTGGGGAAATAAAAAGCTCACCTGTTGCTGCTGATGAACTAGAGAATTAACCGCGCATTAATTAAAAACGAGAGTTTATCTCAGAGGCTTCTGTCCCCTTTAAAACTGCAGTTTCGAGTAGAAAGTCGGACGAGCACGGACACCAAACACACGGACTCTGCAGGTAAACGGCGGCGGAGCTACAGCCCAGCGCCCTCCGTGTTTACATGCGCGAGAGCCACGTCACTTCTCACGCGAGAAACAGCCCGGATTAGTGAGAGTGTCGGCGGCCCAGTTGCTTTTGTCATCAGGAGAACAACGCGCAGTGACCGCTGACTGGCTAGAAGAATCGTGTGACTCATCAATGTGTTGACCGAGTCGACGTAGTCGCGTTCGCCGCTGCGTGCGAAGAGAAAAGCAACTCCTTTGTTTACAAACGCCAACGCAGCAGAATGAAATAAGGATCTGGGGGGTATTGCAGAAAGTAGATTTGCAAGTAAAACAGAATTCGTAGCTAAAACCTGATTTTCCACTTTAGAGTGAGCATCGCTCAGTTACGATGGCAACTAATGCTCTGAACCTAACTAACTCGAATGTAGGTTTAGCTTACAGAAACTCGCGTTTGAAGGGCGGGGCTGCGGTTGCGTCAGCAAAGTTCGGTAGTTTGATTTGGCGTGCCTACTTCTCAAGAGACATAGAAGCGGGAATTCTTCGTTAGACATTCTGTCATTCACAGTTCACATGCACTGCGTTGGACTTCACTTTGTACTTTATACAGTGTAAGAAATGTGTGGTAGACTCCCTGCTTGTGTACATGACAAGGCTCCAGCAGGGTTGTTCTATAAAGAGTTAAACATATTGCATAACTGAGGTCTCATGCATAGATATGGCTTTGGTAGCACACTTTTACCAGGGGAGAACATTGAATTAACTTAAGGAACAACAGTCATAGAAAGTAGTGAATTTGATATAGGACCAATGAGTGTTGTCGGGCTGATGGTTACATGTGCTCTGTGATCATTTCTAGTTTTTGACCCATAGGGAAATGCAGGGTGTGACTGCTTTCATTGTTACCATTAGCAGAAAGGAAGATAAAATGTTTGAGCATGTTTACATTTGTTCTTATGCGAACCTCAGCTGAGCCTGGTGAATGCTACAGAGGCGCATGCACACGTGTTAAAAGTGTATTTTCTTTATTAGCCATTTGTGCAAATATGGCTATGGAAACACTGGAATGCTCTTTTCACATATCACATCTTGCACTTCTTTTTCAGACATACACATTCAAGTGAGAATGAAGTTTGGGGTCTGAGAGTAGGGTCTGCCACTTATCTGGTGCCTGGAGCAATTGGGGTTTAGGGGTCTTGCTCTAGAACCTAAAGACGGTATCAATCTTCCAGTCCCAGGATTCGAACTGGCAACCTTCCAGTCATGGATACAGAGTCCTAGCCTGCTGAGTGACACATTCTAGGAAAATGTACTATAAAAAGCCTATTTGGTATATGGAGGGGTGACATCCCCTGAGATACTACTGAGTAAAGCAAAACACCTTCACTCCTCATCAGTTTCAAAGTTTCCTATTCACAATGTTAGGGAAGTTACTCAAAAACTAATCCATTAAAGGCATTGGTGGAAAGCTCAGGTCCAGAAAGTACAAATCCAGGTCAAAGTTTTGTTTCAACCAACCTGCTGTCCGACTCTTTAGGCTAAACTGGTTGGTTGAAAGAAAACCTTGGTCTGGATTTGTATTTTCTGGACCTGAACTTTCCATCTGTCTGTAATGGATTACTTTTGTGAGTAACTTCCCCAACATTGTCTATGTATATTCCCCAAACAGCAACATATTATAGCAGCACTCCAGGGGCCTGGTTCACAAAGCTGGATGTCTTACTTAGCCAGATAACTTGTTGGACTTAAGGTGGTCTGAGCTAAATGTAAGTGAACGAAGACAAAGATCATTTAGCCCAGACTACTTTCAATCCAAGAAGTTACCCAACCAAGAAATCCTGCTCTGTTCTCCTGGGAATGCTAAAAAAGGCAAAAGCTGGTGTCACTCTAAGCCAGGGGTGTCAAACTCCAGTCCTGGGGGGCCGGAACCCCTGCACATTTTTGGGTTTCCCCTCATTTAACACACCTAATTCAACTCCTTGTGCTAATTACCACAAAGCTCTTGAATCATTTGTGGTGGAAAAGGGAAAGACCTAAGCTACACAGGGTTCTGGCCCTCCAGGACTGCAGTTTGACACCCCTGATGTCATCATTCTCATTGACAAATCAGCTCTAAACAGAAGTGGCATTAGAGAAAATGTGCTGTTTAATGCTGTATAATAATGAAATACAACGTGATTCAAGGCTTTACTGGTTCCTAAGTCCCGTGGCCTTACTTTTGTTTATATATATATAACTCCTTCATAAATATTAAAAATACACTTTAAGAAATAAATCATTAAACCACGCAATTTTAAATACAACGGTAGTGCATATTTTAATACTCATCATGTTATACTAATATTATATTGAAGCTATATATTTGACACTCAAAAAAATTTGTTAAGCTTATATTATCAGTAGAATATAGAGGCAATGTTTCAAAATAGCTGGTTAGTTTTTTAAATTCTAAAAGTAAGCAAAGTGTTAGGACAATGTCAAATAATTATGTTAAGGTAATACAGGCACGTACTATTACGGCTTTGCGAGTAAAGAAAGTAAGCGATAAAAACCACATGCCAAACATTCAGAGCAGCATTTAGTACTTGGCTTTTCCTAAGGATTATTCATGGGCTCATACGCGGGCTATGTCGAGATCCAAGTTAGCTTCCACATAACAGCATTAACAATTGTTATGATTTCTGTCCACCGGGTACAAAACCATATTCCCTAAAAACTGCAGGCGCGCATGCTGTTTACCCAAAGTTTCTTAGAACGTGTCAGTTGTATGATCTACCAAAACTGGGTCATTAAATATAACAAGACTCTTAAATACATTTATTTAAAATCTTGACAAATAAAAATGCATGCACAGAGGAACATAAGAGTATATATGTAGTCTCATATGAATCATGTGGCTATTTTAACCGGCTCAGCCTGCCTTATCTACAGCTATCCGGCAGACCGGCTCCTGGAGCCCGCAGACCAGACACCTTTTGCACCATCAAATACTCATCCATTGCTGCCCAGCGGACCTCGCACTTCCCGTGTAGTATTCTGCATGTAGTATAATGCGCGTTTTACGGGCCGCCATTTGTGTTTAGGAGGTGGAGGGGGGGGGCTCTGTTTTTGTTGGAAAAAAGGTGAAAGAAGGAGAGGACGAGGAGTGGAGAGGAGAGGAGAGGAAAGGAGAGGAGGAGAGCGGGGGATCCGAGAGAAGCAAGGCCTGATCCGGGGAGAAGCCATAACTATGGCTAACATCGCAGTGCAGAGGATCAAACGGGAGTTTAAGGAGGTCCTGAAGAGCGAAGAGGTCTGCCATTTCATCCTGCTTTGTCATCCAGCTCTCCGTGTATCTAAGGGAAAGGGAACAGCCATATTGTGAAGCTGACGGGCTAAAGGCCACGGAGGGCCGTGGAAGTTAAAGCCACCCACAGTCGGAGTTAACGTGTGGCCGGGCTAGTCCCGACAGAGCCGCCGGAGAGGCCCCCCCGGAACGTGCGGGCGAGGCGACGGGGGCTGCGATGCGGCCACCTGGGAGGGAGGGGGTCCCCATTGCTGGTGGGAAGCGCCTCCCGGAGAGAAGTGGGTGCTGGGGCCGGGTTAGGGTGACGGTGCTAACGGGCCGAGGGATGGTGCTAACGGCCGCCCCCCGTACCGTAACGCAGAGGAGCGGTAGGGCTCTTACTGCAGCCCGGGAGCTAAATGGGCGAGCCGGCCGAGCCCCCGGGGGTGTTTGCCCGCAGCGTCTGGGTCATTTCCCCCGTCATTTAGCTCAGTGTTAGCGTTTAGAACTGTCAGCTCCGTTACGTTATAATCAAACTACTGTCATTGATATACAGTGAGTTTTACGAGCTAGCTACAAGTGGCTAGTCACTAGGCTAATTTTATTAGCACGCAGGAATGAGGCGCATAGGCAAACCTAAGAAAAGAACACCTGGGTATCTTTAGACGAGGTTAACTTTCCACGTAAAGCTGCTCCTTTAGCTTGTTAGCTGCACGGCTAATCGACATCATTACCCAGCTGCCATCGGACATTCAGCTGTCAAAAGCGCGTCGCTCCTTGTAATTTAAGGAGGATGACAGTGAAACTCGTGCATCTCTTGTAACTATTTATTATAAATTATATCCATGTTGTTTGACAGTATTGGAGAGGCCGTGGATGCACGCGTGGTAATCCATGTGGTGAAAAGCCTGTTGTCTACCCAGATGCTCAGCATGTCGTTGGAAATGCAGTATTTTATCCAGTAGTCTGTAGTGTTAATTGATAAAGCTGTCCCAGTTTTACGGGGTTTGTCTGCTGCAAAATTTACGGAACAACGCGGTTTTGAAACGTATTGAGACGTTTTGAAATTTACGTATGACTAGGGCTTAATGTGGATCTCGTGGTTGAAGCTGAGAACAGCAGGCCAGCGTTATTCGTGTGCAGTTAGTGCCAATATTAATTGATAATGTTGTATAAAAACTTGCACTTGCTTTTTTTTTGTAAAGTTGTCCAAACATAGGATGAAGCAGGCTATTCATTGCAGTTTGCTGATTTTGTGTCCAGTCATTAGCTGTGGACCCTTAATATCATTTGCATTTGCTTAATGTTTTCCTGAGTATACAATTGAAAGAATAAAGTCCTCCGAAAATAGATTTGTCCTATTCTCAGGAAGAAAACACATTATGTAATCATTAACGATTTTCTTAATTTATATAGTTTATTAAAAATCTAGCCAGACTTTTATATATTCATTTTAAGTTGATTTGTCATGTGTTAATCCTTGTTAAATTGTTTTTAAAATAAGTTTTAGTAAGGCGTGTCAAAAGTCATTGTATTTAGGGCGAGATTTTGACATCAGTCAGCTGTGCTAAACAGTATGCTGTAACAGCTCTTTTTTCCTAAGCTAAAGGTTACCAAAATTATTTAAAAAATACACTCCCAGACCTTATGGACCTTGTACAATTTGTGCTGTGATCAATGAGGCACAACGTCTGGTCTGAAAGCACCAGTTGATGGAATCTGTTGGGTGATGATTAAATTAGCATAAATTGCACTGCGATTGTGAGGAGTGACGTCATGGAAGGAGCGCAGTCCTGTTAGTCCATCTGTGTCAATATCCTCCAAAGCAAGCTTGCAAAATGTCACAGAGGGCATATTCTGTCAAATAGGACCTCTTAAACTATAACAATAATAAATCTGTAGCAAGGTACAGCTCTGGAAAAAATAAGAGACCACTCTATTAAAAAAAAACCCAAAAAACTGCATTTTTAAGTTTTGGTTTAATCCCGGTTCTGCTGTCAGAGGCTACACTGTGTGGCAGGCTGCTTCCAGGCTAAAAGTTTCTAAGACAGCAGTACACAAGAAAAAGGTGAAGCAGGAGACACTGGCAGTAACCAAAAACCAGCCACGTAGAGGGCGGAAGCAACTTTCTAATGCCAGAGATGACTGACAGTTTATCCAGCAGTTCCACATGAATAAGAGGATGACATCAAGTGACCTTCAAAAGGAATGGGAAGTGCAGGTGCGAAGTGCACTGCTAGGACAGTTTGTTTCAGGCTCAAAGAAGCAGAACTAGAGTCCCATAAAGCAAGGAAGAAGCTCTTCATCAGTGAGAAACAGGGAAGAGCCCAGCTGAAGTTTGCAAAGAAAGGTAGATTTTACGCAGGCTTGAGAAATGAAACTGAAAATTTTGCTGTGGTCTCTTAATTTTTTCCAGAGCCGTATTTAAACATGAAATTCATACCAATACAATGATCTTATTTTGCTTGCAGGTAGTTTTGTGCCAAGAAACTTTCATGTATTGAAACAGGCATGATCATGTTGCTGACTTGAGGAACAGAAGCAATCTGTTTTGAATTCTGATACAGGCACATCATATCATACTGATCCTGGTGCTTCAACAACATTTACAGAATGGAAAGATAGTCAACTGAGTGACCGAATAATGTAGAAATCGATCAAGCAATTTAATATTAATATAATCAGATAGCAAGAGCTGCCCTCCTGAAATTCGATCCAGAACATTTCACAATCCTTATACAGTCTTTCCTTTTAAATATGGCATCTTAAAATGGGTTTATGAGTAACTGAGAGTTATAAAATGTGATTATTATATCAATTGTATCATATCAGATAATTCAGATGAATTAAAGTGAAAATAAAATTCTGATACTTATGCTACTTTTTACAGTTTCAAGGAAGTTAGTAATTAGTTGCTTGGCAATTTTACTGGCTATTGATGAAGTTCGCCCAAAGTGCTAATTACTGTGAATGAAATGCTAGTTTTCTGCCTGTCACGGCCTTCCTCGCGGTTCAGCCTTTTCCCGTGGTGACAGCAGCCCCTGCATGTGTGAGGGGTCTGTATTTCCCAGGGCATGGAGGTATTAAACGTAACCCTTCCTGGGGGGTGGTGAGATTTCAGGTTGTTTTTTTGTTAAGTACTTGGGGGAGGGGTCCGTAAAGTGTTAATGTCGCGTAGCCTGAGAGAGCTTCCTGCGAGTGCCGATGGATCCGGGGCTCCAGAGCTCCCAAATTAACTAGTGCGGTTCAAGTTAGGGCGCTGGGTGTTCCCGGAATTCCGGAAACATGCTGTTTGTGTGCAGGTCTTTGCCGTGTGACCAATCGCAGAGAGCATTGCATGCGAAGTCTCAGCTGCATTTCTGCTCTTGGTGGGTGCAGTTCTTTATCTCTTAGGGTTAATCAGAACTAGGGATTTAATTCCCGTTTTACACTGACCTTGCTGCAGTCAGATGTCCGTCTCGGGGTACATCTGGTCTTAGAGGCGCAAGCCCACAACGTTCTCCTGTTCTTCACCTTCCTACCAGCGCGTTTCTAGCTTGTTTGGCCGGTACTGTCCTCTTTCTTGGGTTCTGGCTGTCTGCTGATGCCCTAGATCCACTTCTTTAGTCAGCTGTAAGTGTAAAACTGACTGTGGACGATGACTGAGTAATCTGGAGCAGCCAGATGGGAATAAACAGCCATAAGCTGGTAAACAGCTGGATAGTTCCAGTGCCGTATAACTGATCTGCTTATGTAACATTCACTGTGGCCCCACACAGAAGCAGGAAATGTATTGTGTTGCGATTATCCTGCAGGATTCCTGTAAAATAGCCCTCTGAATTAATGCCCTCTGCTTTTATTTTTTTCCCCTTGACAGACGAGCAAAAATCAAATTAAGGTGGACCTGGTAGATGAAAATTTTACAGAGCTGAAGGGGGAGATCGCAGGGCCGCCTGACACGCCGTATGAGGGTGAGTACACCCCCGCGCACCCCCCGGCGCACACTCAGCAGCTAGGTTTGTGTAGGATTTTGTTCATGGGTTCAAGGAAGTGCTCGGGGAGAACAGCAACGTGAGTTTTAGGAAGTGTTTGTGGGAAGGTAAAGTCATCCCCTCCAAAGGAGAAATTTAAACTTTGTTACTATTACTTTTTACATTTATTCTTATTTATCAAACTCTTTTGTCTGAAGCGACGTATAAGTGAAGCAAATAGAACATTACAAATATACGCGCTGTCAAAGCGATGACTAGGTGTTAGTGCAGATAGGCTGAGCTTTCAGTGAATGCCCAGGTGTCAGTGTAGACAGTACTGGAGCAAGAGTTACACAGTACCTTCCAAACAAAGCAAGAATCAACATTAAGAACGTTCAGGGAACATGGAGAGACATCAGGCTAGCAGTGGAATTCCTGGAACAGATGGGTTTTCAGGCATTGATTGTGTGGGTGAGTGCAAATTGCACTGGCTATACAGGTGAAAAGTGTTTAACTACAGGTGAAACGTGGTAAAATGGTGTGGGTAGAAAAACAGTGATTATTTAGGTCAGTGTTTCCCAATCCAGTCCTTGGGGACCCACAGACAATCCACATTTTCGCTCCCTCTCAGCTACCGTTAAGAGGAAATATGTGGATTGTCTGGTAGGGAGCTTGGAGGGAGTGAAAACATGGTCCGACTCTGGAGTCCTTGAGGAGTGGATTGGGAAACACTGATTTAGGTTACACAGACACGAGGAGGATGACTTAGTGCAGGGGTGGGCAGTCTTATCCGCAAAGGGCTGGTGTGTGTGCAGGTTTTTGGGATAACCTTTAGGTCAGCTGATCAAACCCAGGTGTGACGACTCTTCAGCCAATCAGTCCTCAAATTAGTAATCTAATTAGGGAGCTGCAGTGAAAACTTGCATACACACCGGCCCTTTGCGGATAAGATTAGCCACCCCTGACTTCATTGGTATATATGCCGGATATGCATTGCATGCCTGTAGATTAGTTAAAAATGGCTTTATAATAGCTGTTAGACATAAGGGGAACCATGATCTGTCACATGACAGATTGTGTGAAAGGGGTTAACACCTTCCTAAACTCACAATACTTTTGATGGACCCTTTATCGCATTACAGCTGGGGCTGTCATCTTGTGTTTTTAAACATCAAAGCTTTTGTAAGAGAAATTGAATTTCATCTTTTAACTGGGACTTTTTTTTTGCCTTGGAAGGTGGGAGGTATCAGCTGGAAATTAAGATCCCAGAAACGTACCCATTCAACCCGCCAAAGGTGGGTATCCATGCCAACACTTGTCAGCACCCTGGTACCTGTGCCAGGGGAATGGGGCCACACCAGTCCCACCCCCAGAGCACTAGACAACCCTCGAGCTGCCTCATCTCAGGCAAGATCCTCTGACACTGCTGTCCCCCGTCCTCCAGGTACGATTTATAACGAAGATATGGCATCCCAATATTAGCTCAGTCACTGGAGCGATATGCCTGGATATTCTTAAAGACCAGTGGTGAGTAACTACAGGCCCAGGAAAGAGGCTGATTTTGACCGTATTCACTTCTGTTCGATGTCATTTCACTGTGCCACCATCCCCAACATGGCAACCCCAAAGCTGACGATTAAAAACGTATTTAACTTGTTGGGAACCTTAAATAGCCAATGGGATGTGGGTGGCCAGTGATTGACAGGGCACGGTAAGCCCGCCCCAAGGATTCGCGAGCAGTGTGCATTCACGTGCGCCACCCCTGCCTTTCAGGGCGGCCGCCATGACACTACGCACCGTGCTGCTATCGCTGCAGGCCTTGCTGGCAGCCGCCGAGCCGGACGACCCTCAGGATGCGGTGGTGGCCAATCAGGTGAGTGGGGGGGGGGCGGACCTGCGCCGCCTGTCCAATCAGCGCCGCCGTCATCCTGACCTCCCGTACCCGTCCCGCTCCTTTTCGCCGTAGTACAAGCAGAACCCGGAGATGTTCAAGCAGACGGCGCGGCTGTGGGCGCACGTCTATGCCGGGGCGGCCGTCTCCAGCGCCGAGTACACCCGCAAAATCGACAAGCTGTGCGCCATGGGTTTCGATAAGGTGGGTGGCCGGAGGCTGGGGGGGTGGTCACATGGCCGCTTGGGCACGCTCACAGCGCCCTCCTCTCTCTCTCTTCCGGCAGAACGCAGTAATAGTGGCATTGTCCTCCAAATCCTGGGACGTGGAGACGGCAACTGAGCTACTACTAAGCAACTGAGTCCAGCCCAACGCACCTGTACGAGACACGCCCCCTCCCCGCACCCCCCCCCTCCCCCTGCATTTGCTCTCTCTCACTCATACGTCACGCCTCGGGTCTGTGTTCGCTCCATACCTCCAGTGTCCACCCCCCGCACTCCTTATTTGGATAATTTTAAATTTTCCGAATACCACTCGAATTCCTCTTTTAAGGAAACCGAACATATGGCATGGACACTCAGCCGAAAGACTGGTGAGGGGAAAAAAAAATAAAATGAAAAGCCAACAATGACAACAACTAAATTCATCTGTAAATAACGTTATTAAAGGTCTGGATAAATTAAAAAAAAAAAAAAAAAAACACCGGGGAAAATCTCTTTTTCTTATTTAAAATTATAAAAAAAAATACACTGCTCGAAATTTGAGCCATCCTTGCAAATGGAAAAGGACCCACTCTATAAATTTCTTTTTAACAACGATACAAGGCCTGTTACTTGTGAAGCATCCTTCGTTTGCCGTGGCGTCCATAGTGGGCAGTCCACGCAACGTGTCGTCATTTGAGAGCTGAAGTCAGAGAGACTGTCCCCACATTCCCTCGACACAAGGCCAGACTTGTGTGGCAGGTAACAGATCCAGCCGTGCCGGGGGAATTATATTATTCCTCCACCCCCCCCAAACACTGTTGAGTTCAGTCTCTGGTTTCACCCTTCTTGCCCCCCCCGTATCTCGAGCTGTTGCCCCTGCACTCTCCCCACCCAAAAAGCTTGTCGCGTTTGCTCGCTTTTGTGCACAAAACAGCTTGAGGATGGATGGAATCGATACCCGTCCCCTTTGTTGGCAGTTTGCACTTTTTAATCCATAATTAAGGCAGAAACACCACATGCCCTCATTCTGACCTTCCACATTTGGGTTGGGAGGATTAAAAAAAAAAAAGCCACTGTATTTAAGAGCAGTTTTTTTTTTTTTTGGACTCTGTCCCCTCTGAGGATACAAAGTCTCTTTGTTTTGCAAGCTGCTGGTCGTCAGGATCGCGGTGACCTAATAAGATGTGCTGTCAGTCCCCCCCGTATGCCACCATGCCCCACAGCGATGCCACTCGCCAACAGGATGCGGTCACTTGGCGGTCAAATCCCCTCTCTAAATTCACAAAGAACGAAATAAAAAGTGACGGCGGCCTCTAGAGGCATCGCCTCTCAGCCTCCCTATGTGCCCCAGCCATTGCTTCACCCTAATGCTTAATCTTAAGCTAACCTTTTGTTTTTCCCCCCCACGCGTCAGGACCGGCCGTCCTCACACGCCACGTCATTCCGGCTCGGTCAGGACTGGGGACAATGACCTTCTCTAAAGCGTCGTCTGTTGCCAAATCACAGAAGAACACTTTTCTGTCAGGCTTGTGGAAACCTGGCATCACCGCAAGGCATAGTGAAAGCGATAGGGTAGGAGTTGAGCACTTTTGGTGACCTGAAGGGTGTGCCACCTTTGTGACGAGCCGAATTTAGACATCTTTTTTTTTTTTTTTTTTAATTCCAAAAATGCTGAGTATGAAATTAAATGTTAGCATCACTAAGAAAACACCTGCATATGTTTCAATATGAAGTCCTTCTGAACTTTCTCATTTTTACAAGCGTTCCATTAGTCAGTGTTACTTGACATTCACCCATCTGGTTTTTACACAATCAGTTTTCACACTATCTTTGGGCTTGGACATCAGACCCAAACAAAATAGACGAACATAATCGAAGATACCTGCCATGGTTTTCTTGTTCAAACGTTACTAAATGTAAGGGGACACCTGGTTTCTCCTTAGTGAGTCTGGCTGTTAAATTATGGGTAAGCTTACTCCAGGTTTTATGTATGGACAAAAAGACCACAGCACCCTCCCGCTTGGGGTTATTGTTAATGAGGCCTGGTGTCTCATGTTGCTGTTACGGCTGGTCTCGGCTTTCCTCGCCCCCGTGTGACTGCCGCAGATGAAGGATCACACCGACTCGCCACTCGTACCTACAGCCAATCAGCTTTCCTCCGAATATACCCGTGACGGCTTAACTCCTTTCGGTACAAGAAAAGGCCGAGTCTTCCTGCTGTTTTACCGCGTTGTGTGTTGCACGGGGAAACAAGGAGTCGTCACGAATTCTTCACATTGGATTTTGCCACTCCATCTCTCTTAAATTAAAAACAAAGCCCCTACAGCATGATTATTTATTGTCAAAACTGGCATTTCTTTGATTAAAAAAAAAACTGAAAAACTGTGTGTGTCTTTCAATGTGTGACCACAGATTAATGGTGGACTCACCCACCAGACATCAGTGTGTGATAAAGATGATCAGAAATCCATACAGGCCTCAGCCACTCCCGCTTTTAAAAAGAATGGAAAGGCATTTATTCTGTTGTTTTGACAATGTGAGATGGCAAAAGGTAACATTTATTCACATTTGTTTCAGCATGAACACAGTTCTCGTTCTGGGTTCCGAGTCGCTCTCTGAGGGCCTTCGATATGAACAAGTAGACCGTCCTGTGAATTTTTAAACCGCATCGTTTTAGAAGTGGGCCTGGACCTCACCGTTGCTGCTTCTGATGAGGGAGGACTTGGAAACTTTGGCTCACCGCTGATTTCCATAGTATACAGCTGATTTAGTGAACTGCACTCAGTCAAAAGCAAAACCAAGACAGCGCAAGGTGGTACAGTTCGAGTCTTAAAATGCCCCCCCCCCCCCCACCATCTGAACCAGTAAAGTGGCCATTACAATTCACCTGGTGTGCTGGATTGTGAGTTTTTGAAATGGCGTTCAACCAACCAGACTGCCAACAATGATTATTTAGTGGGTAGGGTGGGGGGGGGGAAATGTGAGGCGTTAAACATCCATACACATCAACTTGGGGGAAAAAAACTGGAATAATGCCAACATGAATATCACTAAAATAAAAAAGGCTGGAAATTTTAAAATATTCTCAAATATTTCCATGTCTAACAGCAAGTTCAACCTTGATGTAGGCATCAAATTTTTATATTTATATATATAATGTATATAATACTTCAAAACCTTTTCTTACACATAAGTCGACCGTGGTGATCATCACCAGTCCAACGAAGGCAGAAAAGGCTGCATCGTTCGTTTCGTTTTATACACTTTTGTCACAATATAAAACTGTAAAATCTAATTTAAAAAGGCCTCTGGGAGGGGGGGGGTGGTGGAATATGTCCTAAAGCTTGTATCCCCACTTGGTGTAAATTGCAGGTGAATAACCGTTCATGCAGATCCAATGGGGATGGCAGCCTTTAAAAGCGACGGAAGCAGAAAGAGGAGGCGGTGGAAAAATTAACCCAATAGTTGGGATGGCTTGGGATTAAGGTTAGCCCCGCTGAAGGTCACAGGGCTTTCAAGAAGGAGAAAAACCTTAGGTATGTCACCATCCTCTGGAAATAAGTTTTCCCTTAAAAAAGAAAACCCAGTGCCCCTCGCTGGCTGTATGCAGCAGAAGGTTAAGCGGTTAAGCGACTACCGGTAACTCACATGTCGCACAAGCGACCTCTACACATCAGTGCCTACGCTAAGTTCTCCCCAACTTTTATGGAGGTACTTGGGGACTAGTATTTGGCTTCCAATGTCATCCAATGAGAATGCCTCATGGCGAACGGCAAATCAGAACGAGGGATAAGCAGAACGTTGGCTGGATCGAAGATGTATGCGTGGTAGGAAATCTGATGATCAGAGAGTGGTGGGGGTGAGGTGGACAGCAAGTCGGGTGGCTGTTCAGGTCTGCGAGGTGGGGTGGGGTGGGGTGGGGGGCCTGCACGGCTCTGCTCATTCCTTGGAGATTCTCTCCTGAGGAGATCTGCTTCTCAACTGTGTACGTGAGCAGCAGTACCCGGGTGTGACGAAGTCCAGTACAGCCAGCGTCCAAAGAGCTCGAGTCCGTGGGATCTGCAGGGTCTGTACAGCACTGTTGCCCCCATAAACGTCCCGACCCATGCAGCTCCTGGCATCTTGGTCTGTTGCCATTTTCTTTTACCTGAACAGGAGAGAATGGAGACTGTCAGGAGAACCTTCAATACCCATCGTTTTAAGTGATACTTCAGTCATGGCAGCAGCCAGGTCAGCAGGCAGCTTATGAACCATCTACAGGGTTGGGTCCAGCCAAAGGCTCACCTCTGTAGGTCCATCTGCCGTTGCGTCGTGGCCCTCTTGCCGTCTGCCTCTTGCTGTTTTGGTATCTTGATGGTGATTGGCTCTACTGTGGGACTGCCTGTATTGTCGGGGGTGGGCGCTGCTCTTTTCCTGCCTCTCCCAGCCCCACCCGCACTCGTGGCCCCACCCGCAGAGAGGGACTTGGGCGGTCGTCCTCGTCTGGGTTTAGTAGGGACCGGGGTAGGGGTCACGGGCACCGTGGCGCCATCGGGTACCACGTTGTTCTCCGGGTGGGGGGACTGTGCCCCCCCCACCCCCCGCTTTTTCACGCTGGCCTGGCCTGTTTCGGAGCTGCTCTCCTGGGAACACAGACATGACGATGACAGAGAGCGATCCCCCCCCCCCCCCCCCCCCCCCCCCCCCCCCCCCCCCCCCCCCCCCCCCCCCCCCCCCCCCCCCCCCCCCCCCC
>JAODJU010000050.1:1692112-1716990 GCA_026776725.1 Gnathonemus echidnorhynchus | reverse complement strand
GGGGGAGCTCCCCCCCCCCCCCCCCCCCGAGGATCCGGCCCACCAACGTGCTTAGCCCGTCCGCTCACCTTCTTCCCGCCGTCCGCCTTCGACACAGGATTCTCCTCGTTCTCACTCGCTCCTGGCCCTGTGGCTTCTGCGCCCACCACCCTGATTGGGTAGAACGTGAGAAGATCGCCCGTGGCTTTAGCGGCATTTGGACCTGACACTCCAGCGGCACAAGAACGCGAGAGCATGACGGGTCCGGTCCCTACCTGGCCCTGTTCCCCGCTGGGGAGATGGACTCCGAGTGACCGCTCAGGTTGACGCTGCTCTCTGAGGCCGTGCTCTTGGTGTATGGCCTCCTCCCTGCCACAGTGAGTGGCTTGTTCACCGTGGCCAGCACTGGTGAGGCTTTGGGCTGCGGGGGGGGGGCAGATCACAAAGCCACAGCGTTAAAGCCAGACAACTTCAGAGTCTTTAGATTACACATCCGCTAGGTGGCTCACAGGACCTGGAATAAGCAGTGATAACGGGGAGATGTCTCACCTTCCCTGTCAGGAGCATGGTTCTGGCCTCCATCGACAAGAATTCCTTATCATTTACAAAGTCCTGTGGAAATAAAACGATTAGCAAAGCGACGGCTTGGTGACGGAGTCTCACGCATGCTGAGAGCAGAGACGGGTCCCAACAGACCTTGTCAGGGGGAGTGAAGAACTTGGTGGGCAAGACGGGGTCTTTGGGCGAGTCCAAGTGGCAGGAGGTGCTCTTGTTGACGACCACGAAGAGTGCGACGTCACACACCACGTACAGCTTCTGTTATGGAAAGAGGATGTCACACGTCCGGCCTATTTGGGCCCCAACCAAGGAGAAGAGCAGCTGGCAGAAACGGTGATACCCCGCACCTCATTGGCCTTGGGGTCATCAGGTGCCTGAGCATCCTTGGTCTGTTTGATGTTCTCGACCATCTTCCGGAGGAAGGCGTGACTGTTGTTCTCGTTCTTTGTCATCAGCACCTCCAGCATGAACCACAAGCACCTGAGAAGGGGGTGGGGTGAGAATCGTTAGTATCATGTGATACAGCACTTCTGGCCAGCTGGGAGATGCAGAACCGATCCAAGGTGCTGGTGGTTCCTGCCCCCCCCGAAGTCCACTCACTCTTTGACGTCACGGAGTTGGTCGAAGTCCTGGGGCTTGGTGAAATCGGGGTCGTGGGCCAACAGGTGGATCATGTAGGGCACTACATACTCTGGCAGAAGTGAGGGTAACTTCTCTGGAAGATGAAACGAGCAGAGAGAGCAGGGAACACCCGACAAAATGAATGAGCACTCCACATCTGAACGTTAGGGAAAAACTGATAGTGCCTGATCATTAGATGAAGATGATCATTATATGCAGATTAATCGAGCTCCTCAAAGGTTAGCGACTCCGGGGGCTCACCATGGGCTACGGGGTTCTGCTTGATGTACTCGCGGCGCACACTGATGTTCTTCAGCAGGCACTGGCGAGCGTGGGCACGGCGCTCCTTCACCGGATCCTTGGCACACAGAGCAAACACGGCCATGTACTCCAGGGGCAGGAGAAGCTTAGCTAGAGCCATGTGCAGCTTCTGGGCGAAGATCTGCCGCACCTGGTAGCACTCGTCCTGTGGGTAGAGAAGAGGACACTCGTCTGGCCCTGATGGAAGGCAGCAGAGGAGCCGTAGGAACAAGTTATCAATGGACTGTCACACATGGGGTGACTTACGTTAATGACCAAACCACACAGCTGGAACTGCTCCGGAGTAATGATGTCATGGTAGCAGGGCTCCTGTGCCAGTTTCATGATGGCACCGCCAGCCGCCAACCGTAGCCGAGACATGTCCGATTTGCTGAAGGGGAGAGTTTGGGCCGGTCAGAGTATGCACAGAGGATGCTCCCCGGCTCTCCTGTTCACATGCCTCTCTACCGACTCGAGGGCTAAGACAGCTACCTGATCTTCTTCTGCTCTGTTAGGTCGCCCTCGCTGACCAGCATTGCCGACAGCAGACGCAGTGTGGAGTTGGCCGACTTGGACTGGTTGTTCTTCATTCCCAGCAGCCAGCGCACCAGTAGCTTAATGGCTTGGACCTGAGGGCCAATCGCAGAGCGGTACCGAAGACAGTTTCACCCTATCGGTTATTCCATCCCATCCAAGGCTGAATGAAAAGACATCACAGCATGGTTCTAATGACCAGTCCTACCTTGGCCAGGACCTCTGGGGACACCTCCTCATCGGAGCTCCACAGCTTCCCGACTTTGTTGCCAATCGACTACAGAGATGAAGAACAACCGATATGACCAAATATGAACCTAGCAACCAGACAGCCAAGATGACTGGCTTAGAATAGCCGATTTACAAAGAGGAGCAGAGGTTTAGTGTGAACAAATACCCAACCACTTCAGTGCTACTATAGTGACCTTAAAGAGGGAAACTGGACTAGTTTACAGACTCCAAGGGGAAGAGATCAGTTCCCCACCAACCCAAGAGTGCCGAAAAGTCCTCCCACCCCACAGTGTACAAGTACCTGCCACCTAATGTAGGTACTAAGCAGCACCCGTGATGAATGAAGGTCTCTCACCCGGTCATTCATCAGCAGGTCTTTGACGATAAAGTTGGCCACGATGGACTTCATGGGCGAGGCGAACTGGTCCGGCGCCAGCATGGAGATATGGCCCAGTGACACCAGTGGGGTGATGAGTTGCTCAGGAACGTCGGCATTTAAGCTGCGGGATAAGGGCTGTGGGGAGGGAGAGGAATAAGGTGCTTCTTCCGAACTGGAACCATTAACCAGATAAGGACGACGAGGGAATGCAGGCGTGAAGCCTTCTGGAGCACAAAATCGTTTGCTCCGCTTGGAGCTTTCAGACCTCAGACGTGGGCCAGTATCCAACAACACCGCAACAGCATCCCAGCCAAAAGGAGATCTACCTCAAATATCTGTGCCAGCTGCACCTCCTTGTTGTGGAAGATGGCGTGGATGCAGTGGACAGCTTGTTTGGCCTGGTGTGGGGTGCCCCTCTTGGCCTTGTGGTGCAGGATGGGGATCAGAGTCCTGCAGGACAGTGGTGATGAAGGAGCTTTGAGATGGAGCAGGGGACCCAAGTGCCCTTGTGTGGGCAGGCCCAGCCACTTTATGAACCCCATGCAACTTGAGAAGCGCAGGTTCCTACGATCGTATGTGCGGCAGCTCCGCCTCGATCTTCTGGCCCGTATTCCTGAAGATCTGGATGGCGGCTTCGGCCACCTTGTCGTCCTCCATCTTCAGGCACTGCAGCAGCGACTCGTACGTCTCGGCCGAGTGGAAGGAGGTGGGGTGGGTGAACGACAGCACCTGTGGGGACCGGCGGCGCGACGCTGAATCACAAAACTGAAGCCGACCGGTACGGGAGTGAGGCGGGAACCCAGAGACGCACACGTACACACCTTCAGCAGCTCGAGCCCTGAGCGGATGGCGGTGTCGGGGGTCACGCCTTCGTCATCGTCATCTGCGGTCCCTTCTATGGACCTGTTCAACAGCTTCACCAGGGCGCTACACAACATCACAGGCAAGGCCGCGTTAACCACAGACCTGATCCTATTAAACAACCTAAAATCAATCATTTAATAAACAGAAGCTATATGTTCAGATATCTGTAAACATACCTTATTTACGCAAGGCTGATATTCAATAGAGCATAGTACAGCTGCAGTTACACCATTCTAACACTAGGTGTCCCAACAAAGTAAAAGCCATTCCTCTTCACTAAGCCTCCACAACTACTACTACTACATAACACCAAAAGCCCTTTAATCCATAGTCATGCTGTGCTGTAAAGAAGCTGTAGCTAAAAGCCCCCTATTACTTCAGCTTTTTGTCCCGCATCCCATTAACAGGAGGTCACCCAGGGCCAATGGCGTTTGTAATAACTTAACATGTGGTTTTACGGCCCTGAATGACCCAGACATGCATTCACAGTCGCCTAACAAACGGCCTGGCTCTGCCCCTCACCCACCCACAGTTCCGCCTCATCACCTGATGGCCTCAGAGTCTATGTGCACTGGGGCGATACGCTCTAACAGGAACTTCACCATCTCCAGGAAGGGGTTCGCGGGCTGCTTGGGGAACGTCAGTTTGCGGGTGATCTCCCTCTGGAGGAGGAGGGTTTTTCTCATCAGTCAATCAAATTGATGAACGGCGATGTCCAGAAGATTTTGGGGGGGGGGGGGGGGCTGTCCCACTCACCACGCAGACCTCGGCCTGCTTGCAGGAGCAGGTGGGGCTGATCAGCTGCTCGAGCAGGGACCGCAGCTTCTCGTCTTCTCCCAGCACCTGGTTGAACTTCTTCATGAAGTCCTGGGCCTTGCCAGGATCCGGAAGGTTCTCTGAGGGGGAGAAAGAGCCTGGTAAGCCAAGACACGTCCAGCGGACCAGAAAATTCAAACACTGCTCCGGGCTACAGATGCTGTTGCAATGACTGATGAATTAGCCCCAGAAGACACTTACTGGTTATGGTGAGTAGCTTCCCGAACATGGCGGCAGTGTTGGCTTCAGACTGTAACGGTAAGGACAATGAGTCAGGTGTGTGCCTGGGAGATGCCCAGCAGAGGGCAGCACAGAGCGGCAGTCTCTCACCAGCGGCAGCTTGTGCAGGTCCAGCAGCTCCCTCACTACGCTTCTCAGCATGTTCTGACACTTCCACATCTCGTTCAGTGCCCTGGAGCAAACACAAGGCGGTCACACGATGCCCTAGTCAGGGCTCAGCGAGGCGCGGGCAGCCAGAGTTGGACTCACTTCACGGCGTTGGGGTCCAGGCAGGCATACAAGTAGTACAGACACTTCATCTTCTCCTCCGTCTCCAGGCTGTGAGGCACCATGTACTGTGCAAAGATCTTCTCTACCAGCAGCCTGATAAACACAGTTCAGGACACTTCAGATCGACACACGACTCCGGTTAATCTGACTGAAAGCATCCATCACCGTGGCTAAAAGCTGGACTGACACCATACACTGACACTGAGAAAAGTCTCCCACCCGAGAACCTTACATTTACCCATTTCTGGACTTCACTCACTAATGGAATCTTCTAGCCTGGGGGGGGTCACTGTATCCGGTTTCTCAGAAATGTGTACAGAAATATATTTCATGCTTTTTCCAACTGAGGAACTCACAAAACCTGACCAAGGCCTTTTCCCACATGTGCAACTGACATTTATTTTAGTGTAATGGTGCTGTAACCCTGTAGGGGGCACTGTGGGGCCTCACTTGTCATCAATGCTGTTCTGATAGTAGATGTGCAGGAGCTTGTCCTTGATCCAGCTGATCTTCTGGGCGCTCTCCTTGCCAGCCTCGTGGTGCAGACAGTACTTCTTAAACAGCTGGGCCAGGCCCATCATGGCCTCCTTGCGCACACGCCACTGCGAGCAGACGGGGCAAGGTCAGGGTCATAGCAGAGAGCAGGCGTCACACGCACCGTGATTAGCCGAGGAGAGAAACACCCACCCTCTTATCCAGCGTCCGCTCGCGTACGAATCCCAACAGTTGGTCGTTCACTAGGTTCAAGTCCTTCTTCCCCGCGTTGATGATAGTCACTATGACATCATGACGGATGGCTTCCTCAGGGTCATGTGACCGGACCTTCAGGTAATCTGTGACAAGCACAGTGTCAGGATACGTCATGGTTCAGCCGTGTCCTGACCAATTTCACCTTAGAATCTCCTTGCAAAATGATTTTGGCATTTTAGGCATATAATACTCAACCACCTGTAAGATCTTTGGCCAAGTCAGGGTGGTTCATCAAACAGTGACTGGCAAACTTCACACACTCCAGTCTGACGGGAACGTGGATATCATTAAACCTTGAGAGAGAGAAAAAAAAACAAAAAACACACACAAACTTCAAAATGGCTTCCCAACACAACAAAATGTTTGGGATTTTTGATAGAAACAGCAGTCATTTTACTTCTGAAATCTGTAGCTTTTCTCCCCCATTTCTGTACTGAAAGGTCATGACAGCACTGACAATAGAAGAGATAAAGCACAATGCCCCTCCAAGATACTTAGAGTCGCACCTTCCCAGGAAGCACTGCCAGAGTGGTCGGTTCTGGTTGGCCAGCTCGGAGTCTCGGGCTCCAAACAGCTTAGCCAGCAGCCGCACCACTGCTAGCCGCTCCTCGCCGTCGTTACTCTGAACAGGAATGGGACACCGAGGGACAGCATGAGGACATCAGCAAATATAAGAGGATACAGTACCAAGCAAGTAACAAGCAGGTTCATACTTGCTTTTAAACGCACACATACAGCATCCTTCCCCCAAAAGCTCCTGTCATTCTGCCTATGCTGTTCCACACAAAACCGACATTTACGTTGCCCCTACCCAAAGCGAAATACACTTTTCTGGGACGGAAAAAAAACCACGGTCAAACAATCCCCTGAGGCAACTGGAGGTCCAGGGTCTTGCACAAGAGCCCAACTGTGAAGTCACTCTACCGACCATGGGATCTGAACCGATGACCTTCCGATCACATGCACAACCTGCTAAGCCACACCACTAAAATAGTGCGCCCTTCCTGGAGCTCCCAAAAAGCAGCCATTTCTCACCCCTCAAAGGACACCTCAACTCATGAGCACTAGGGCTCCGCACCCAACTAGTCAATGTATGAGCAGAACCAGCTTATGTACGGCACCATGGAAGTCATGCTGCTCCCCTTCAGCAAGTCTACACTATTATTGTTGGCTCCACAGACCTGTAACGAGTCTCTCGTACAACAAACGCACGTTCACTCCCGAAAGACAAGCTCATCCTCCTCATTTGTCAATCGGGATCCGACTTTTGGCCAAGAACTCAAACGGCAGGGTCACCTTAAGCTTGAACTCCAGCTGAGGCATGACGGACAACAGGAGGAGGGGGTCCGTGGCGAACAGCTCCTGGATCAGGTCAAAGACGTGCTCTGACAGATCGCTCACGGACGACTTGCCCAGGACCAGCACTTGGTTGAAGAACTGAAAAAGAGCGCGTTGTTAAGGCAATGAACCCCATTCGGCTGTACACCAGCAGCGATCAGACCATCGTGGCATGGTAAGATGCTTACATTTGCGATGCACGTTTCGATGGTTTGAACAGTCCTCTTCAGAAGTACCTTAGCGAGATCATAGGCCTGCTTGTTCAGATTCTGCAAATACAAGACCGTTACTCAAAGCTTCTTATAGCATGATGAGCGCCGCGCTCTGAGGAAAACCTCACACCTACCTTGTGAGCAGGAATGAGGTTGATGAGGATAGTGTCCAGCAGCTCCTGGGTGACACCATCTCCCTCTGTGATGATGGAGCTCATCAAGTCCAACATATGCATCTGTACCTTCTGGTTGTGGCTGGTACTGAAGCATTGAGAGAGGAGACGCTGTCAATGCAAAGCTGGACGCTAACACAAAGGACAATTAACGAACAATAAAATTATTTATGGAAGGAAGGGACAGAGACTGTTGGTTGGCTAATTTATATGCGAATGCCGTTACATCTGAAAACCTGATATTTCTTACAGGTCTACAGACCTGAAGTTCATCACTGGATTTACTGATCCCTAGTAAATATATCATTTATGGACTTTCAACAGGTAGAGGTAGCTGGGGAGAGGGAGGTCTGGGTATCCCTCCTGAAGCTGCTTCCCCCGCGACCCGAACCCCGGACAAGCGGGAGATGATGGATGGATGGATGGATGGATGGACTTTCAACAGGCTACCAGTGGTTAACTTTGTCAGATAAATACCACAAATGGCTAAAGTCTGCATAGCAGATGGTTTCACTGAGAGTTTACTACTGAACGACATGCGGCGAGAAAATTAAATGACAACGCCAACCACTGCAGAAAAAAGAAAAAAAAAAATCAGTGTGATCATCGCATTCCAAACTTACTTTATGACAGAAAAGAGGGTCTTAAAGAGCTGGATGAAGATCTCGTTGCAATCCTCCAGCTCAAAGCAGATATTGTAAGATTTGACCCAGGCAAGGTTCTGCAAAGAAGAAGCAGAACGTCACAGGAGTTATCTGCCACTGCAAAGGCGGAACGTCACATTCAGAGAACATTCTCCTCCAGCTTCCAGAGGCCTTTTTCACTTTGTTTGTTTTCACTGATCACCCAAGGCGTAACCCAGACTCCAGTCTATTTTTGGCACAGCTCTGATGACCAGAAGACTTTTCTCAGTGTAATGTAGCACTGAAAGAGGAAGCACTGTCATCAGCCACAGACTTCACTGCCTGCCAGTCTTTGGCAGTATACAGCGCTTACAGAAAGTCTTGGAATACTTGCTTAATTCTGTGAAAATGTTGCAAATTTATTGATTTTATGAGTCTGACAAGCAACGGTTAACATATCTGCACATACCTCCGGCACAGACATTCTCTTTAATGAGAATCATTTTTATTAGACTCATTCAGTTCTGTTCTTGCCATTTTGCTATTAATTGTAACTATAGTCACTGGCTCCCAAAGGGATACCAAACACAAATGTTTTATGTTATTGCAAAGGTGTTACTAATTAAAAAGCACACAATGAGACTGGTTAATGAACTTAACTCAGAACAGCTCTTTTAGAACTATAATTTGCGTTTTAATTTAGTACTACTTGAATGTTCTACTTAAAACTACTGGTTGTTTCTAACATGATTTTTTTGTCAACAAAATAATGTAATGAAATTTATTATAAATCTGCAATATTTTTACCAAATTCAGGAAGCGCCCGAAGACTTTGTCAGCACTGTATGTGTAACATGCCTGGGGGGGGGGGAAAGCATTTTGCTAAAAACATTCCAATGAATAAATGACATCACTCACCTCCAGCAGGTAGAAGTATCTGTTGAACTGAGGACTTTTAGTGTCCTCCAAACCTTTCAGCTGTCTGGTGATGAATAGGAAAATATCCTGCGGGAAAATGAATAGTAAATACGGGGGACGGGGATGGGGGGGGTAAAAATACTACAAGAATCCATACTGGAGAATGATAACATCTCAGCCCCTTTTCCACAAAAACAGGATGACACCACACAGCTGGAAAGACTTAATGTGGAAGTGTGGAACAGTGAATTCTGGCTTTTAATGAGGGTTTGAACAGTTCTGGAGGTTTGGCAGCCGAGCTGCTTACATCCAGAAGAGGAGGAAGCCCACGGAGATGTCAGGAAGGGGGGGTCCCCAAGCTTTATTGGCTGAAATTCCAGTGGGTTTGACTTAGGGATGCCAGTACATTCAGGTTGCCATGGGCGAGGAGTGGATTACAGTTCCACAGGAATGTTAGGACGTTGTGTGTATGTGTTCACGTGTACCTTCAGTTTATCATGGGAGGTGTAGGGCGCCTCAGGGGCGTAGATGCGGAAGATGTCCGCTAGACAGCAGGCCACCAGCAACCGCACGTCCTTGTTGGGGTTGCGTAGGAAGAACTCGGATGCCAGGTGCAGGGCGAGCGCCAGGTACTGGTGCTTCTCGTCCTCAGAGTCCTGGTCCATGTCCATGAAGGTCTTCACCACCATCTTGGTGAGAATGAAAGGTGATGAGATGGCACAGCTGAGCTCCACTGTGAAGGTTTCAGAAAGACTCTAGAGCAGCGGTCACCAAACAGGTCGACTCCAGTCCACATCCGGACCAAAATGCTATTAGATACAGATAGTCTTGATGATGGAATTTGGTCCCTTGGGGGGAAAACAGTTGCAGACCCCAGATCTAACGTTACTAGCAACCCTGCATTTGTACATTTTTATATATCCAATTTCAAGAGTAGAATCATCTTCATGCGTACTAGGGCTATCTTTGAGGAAATCTCAATTGGCGTGGCCATTTTGGAATCAGAGCCAATTTCAGTGAGTCACGCTCCCATGTCAGAAGCTTGGATAACACAAGCCTACACATCAGCCCTAAACCCCTACTAACCAAAAAAAAAAAAAAATTCAGAAAATGGCAAAAGCAGCCCTAGAAATGGCCCAGTACAAATTACAGCAAAAAACAGCAAGCTCGTAATCCTTTTAACTAAATTACATCTGACATTTCATTCACATCTCACTTTACAGGAGCTCAATGTACTAGAAGAACCCATGCCTTTCAAATGAGTGACGTCTTTAGGACCCAGGAGCACGCCAAGTGCCCCGAGGCAGTATGCTGTATCTACTCAAGCTACTAGTGACAGAGCAGCAAGTGTGTCAGCCAATGAGCACGCAGGGCAGGGAGGGGGGATGGGCAGAGAGCGTGAGCTGCTCAGAAGCTCCACAGAGCTGTGCGCTGGAGGAGCAGTCAGCTGCTAATGAAGACATCAGCCTGCACTACTGACAGTCTGAAGTATGGTGCAAATTTGTTTTCATTCTCAATTTTTTTTTTTTTGCATTTCTATGTAATGCCAAGGGGGGAAAAATCCTTCCATAAAAAAAAAAAAAAAATGTACAATTTTAGAAGCTGCTACCTTCAATCATTCTACATTCTGGCTGTCCATATACTAAACAAGGACCCCCAAAGCAGCGCTATTCAAATCCCGGTCCTCAAGGTCGGAGCCCTGCTGATTTTCCAGCCTTCCTTTACCCGTGAGGCAGGTGTGAAGCTTCTGACCAATCAGAATCAATAATTATTACACCAATTACCTGGGAGAACTGAAAACACGACCTGGATTTGGAATCGAGGGCCAGATATGAAGAGCCCTGCCCTAATGGCTAACATGCCACTTTTATGGACTTCACACAACTCCACGCATCTTATTTTACATCCTCCTCACATAAACTATCCTACACAAACATAGAAAATACAGCTACCAGCTTGAATGTTTTTTTTTTGCCATTTAAGCAGCCCCATAATGCATTTCGCTACACACATATACAGCATATGTTTGTATACATGATCAAATTTGAAACGTTAAACTGCTTAGATATTGAGTAAACATCTGAGTAGTCACCAATCACAACTATTACACGACTATCAAGGCGAGGACAGATTTTGTAGTATCAGGACACCATTCATGGGAGCACTATTCTAACAAAACTGGAAAAAAAATCTAACATATTAACAACCAGTGCCATTATATTTTTGATTATTTTAGTTATGTATTTTCATTTGAAATCTAGTTTAGTCTTAATTTTTATAGTAGTTTTATTTGTTTTTAGATATTTCCATTTAGTCTTTCTATGTTTTAGTTTCAGTGATTTTATTCAGGAAAAAAAATGTTTCAGGATTGCCTGATGTAGAACTTTTTTATGTGTTTGGTCTTTAGAGAATAGTACATGAATACACAATGCATATTATGTACTAATGTCCTCAAAGTGAGCACACCAAGTAATAGGTACTATTAATGGTCATTAAAGACGCACTAATCGTTTCATTAGCGAAGCAGCATTAAAAAATGGTAATAGAAAATATTGTACATTTGTTTTTATTTGATTTCAGATAGTTTCAGAATTCAATTTTCATTTAGTTATCTTTTTTTATTTTCATGTTTTCTTATTTTTTTTTCTTATAAGTTTCATTAATGATCATCACCGTGGCAACAAGTGACAGCAACAGGCCCTGTGTGTGTGTGTGGGGGGTGTGTGTGTGTGTAAAGAGGCCACTATGTGAACGATGTGTTCACCAATCTGCTGGTGGCACTTGCAGACAGAGCCATGTCCCTTAACCGCCCCCAGAACCCTTTACACCAGTAATCCTCAAATGGTTTTCCCTCAGCACCTACAGTATTTCTTCCATTGGGGGGGGAAGGGTATGTATTGTTCTAAAATCTCACAATCTGCAACCCACTTAAAATGGTCTTGGGACCCACCAGTTGAAAACCACCGCTTTACCCCAACCATATTCCTTAAAAAATACAGCCTTTTTAATGTACATCTAACCTGTCTTGCTTGAACGTTGTTACAACTGGTGCTTGTCTCATGGCCAACTAGTTTTGCATACGAAATAACGGCAGAAAGTCCCCTTGAATTTAAGATGCACATCATGGATGAGGCAGTTTCTATAGTGCCATGTTAATTAAAATATTACTAATACATTCAAAAGTAAAATGCACATATAGCTTTTTTTTTTAATTCTTTTTGATTTAATGGTGAAAAATATTTACTACCCAGGTGCTAAACACAGCATCAGTTTAAAACCAGAGATGACGGGAACATCTCTGGGGGGGGGGGGGGGGGAATCTTAATAATTTTGGGTCTCTAAAACACATATTGTTCACCTTGCAACAGAGCAGAGGTTATAAAGTCCAGCACAGATGGTAGGTTTTAGGTGAAGGATGGCTGGACGACTTCTAATATGACTAAACAAGGAAATATTAGACACATCCAAAAGAAGTGAAACTTGAAAGATCCAAGTATTAAACATAGTACAGGGTATAAAAATAGAAACCATATTAAACCAAGGTGCATCTTAGGCCGACATCCAACCATGAACAGATAAAGGTACCACAAAATGATGGCTTGAAGGACAAAAATATTGTTATACTGAAACCAGCGGGAAACGCTCACATTACAAATACACATCTGTAGAATAAATTAGGAAGCAAGTCTCAATCAGGCCTTCCCAAAATAACTCCGTTACGGCACACGTACGTGCATCCAAATTCAAGAAAGTGTGATGGCGCAAAACAGTAGCTTCCCACTGACCTTGAGCCGTTTGACCACCTCATCGTTGCTGATTTTGTCGGTGATTTCTTTCACCCCTGGGGGGTAAGTTATTTTGCCCTCCGCCGCTTTCTGCTGCTGCGGGAACTCCATTCTCATCGGCGTGGCGTCCCTGCGCTCCTCTACTGCCCTCTATGGGTCAGAAAACAAAAGTTCATCGCCGTAAATTCAACACTTTTACCCCGACAAAAACAAATTTAAAAAGATTCCCTTGACGAAATAAAATCCCGGGCCAGCTAAATGGAGGAGAGAGCCAAAGCCCCGGTCAGGTTTACGCTTGTAAAAAGTCACCAAAAGCGACAACAGGAACCACTAGTGCAGGCGACGGCACAGGCGCTCAGCTCTCGCCCAATAATCTGAGCTAGCTGCCCATTCTCTTTCATTACATTAATTTATAAAAGTACTGCTTTCACAATGAATTTCCAAAAAGATCGCGTCAACTTTTCCGCCCACTTAAACGTTTATTTTAAAAAATATACAGTTTCCCCCCCACTGTCGAAAAACGATACAAAAACAGTGCGAAAAGAGAAGAAGCTGGATAGCGCCTAGCCTAGCCTAGCATAGTATAGCGGAGCCTAGCCTAGCCTAGCTACGCTGAATAGGCACGGAGCGGACGGCCTGCAGCCACACTAGGCCGCACAGCGCTGAGGGCGGCTGGCTCACACGCATCGTGCGGATGGCAAAGAAAACCGGGCGCGCAATCAGTCTGCACTTTTATTTTAACAAGCTCCGGATTTCTTACTGAAAAACACCCTCGGTCACCCCGCCGAGCTCCTTAACACAGCACCAACTTTTCACGCAGTGAAGACGCTGATAGCTAATTTTACTTAATTCTCCAACTTCGAATTACGGACCATCACATTTACCGACCTTATATTTCTACAGTGATTTTTTCCCTTCTGCGAACTTTGATTTTTCCATCTACCTAGACGAATCGGAATTGATATAAATAGCCCAAGTACCTCGGTGGTAGATTAAACTCTTAAATGCAGGCAGCCTCACATCCAGCCGAGGTAGGTTCGTCCGGTCCGTCGGCTTGATCAGACCCTCCCTGCCATATTTACCTCATGGATACCGTGTTTTAGCGTACGAGTCTGCTTTTGGCAGGGTTTTTTAGTTGCAGCACAAAGCTCCTTCTTTCAGACGGTGCAGTTTCTCACCGTCTCCGCGGAAAATAAAAGCACAGCGTCACCAACAGTCTAAAGTCGGTACTACGGTAGGAAAATGGAGGGGGTGGAAGTGAGAGGAAAGGCGATTCAAAAGTAACTTTCACATCAGGCGATGTGAGGATCGAGTGGCCTTGCAGGGTTCCCCAATTCCGGTGCTGGGAGGCCAGTCTGTGACACAGTTGCTGCTCAAGCGCTCCTGCTAAACCTGGAAAATGCTGGTGAGCTGAATAAGGTGTGCTTGAGCAGGGAAATCTGCAGACTAGCCCTCCAAAAAGCAACGCACTGGGCACCGTTTGCCCTGTTTAGGGTGATTAAAAAATCACGGCACCGGGCACTGTAAATGCTGCAAGGGAACACTTACTCTAGGGCAGATTACCGGAAAGGAATGCTTACATTATCTAGCTACTACTATTTGTCTGCCAGAAAATGAATTACTGACACTTTCTTTCCTTCTTTAATAAGGACCTTAGTAATCATTTTATTTTTTGCCTAATAAATTTGAGTAAATAATGCCTGCAACAGGACTGGTATATCACCCCCGGTGTATTACCTTTGTTTCACTTTCATATAGGAATCCAGGTTTCATTCACCTAAAACGATGGCGTATTTAATTGCGTATTAGCTGACAGCCAGTAATTTTGATATGACATGATATGTTTCGTTGAGTCATTTTGTGAGAACAGCGCCGATCATATATGATATAATGGAGACTAGAACAGTCTGATTAGGTTTTTTAAAAATATTAAAATTAGAAGACAGCCAAACATTATGGCTAGTGCAGAAAGTGCATCTTTTAATAAGCAGGACTGAATATCACACATCGCGACAGCGCCTCCAAGCGCTGCATTTATACATCCGGCCGCTTGGGACGCTCTCACTTAAACTCTATGTTTATTTTGTGTTAAGGCGCGTTGGCACTGTTTGTTTTTCTTTTTTCCAACCCCTAAGTTTAATGCCAGGCACCGTCTGGGCTGTTACTAGTGGTGGAGTAGAATAGTTAACCGACGTGTTATTTTACTCCAGGATGCCAAAAAAGAAGAAAAACGGTCAGAGCCCAACCAGAGTTCCCGGAATGTCCAGTAAGGCTGGGGTGGCTGCTGGGGACACTGGCACGGACAGGATGGCGAAAAACTGCGGAGGCGTCCGTCTGCCCGCGGATCCGAGCGCAGTTTTAGGGAAAGACGACGTGGTGAAGAGCATGCAGGAAATGTTTGCACACTTGGATCCCGAGGTCGTTTATATGGTGCTGGCCGAGTGCGATTTCAAAGGTAACGTAAAGCTGGTACTAAGGGACCGACCCTCGAGACATCCAGGCGCCCCCTCTCCCGGTGCTTTAGGGTTAGGGTTAGCGGTTGTAGGATTATGGATCAGTGCTGCAGTTTTGTTTGCATGCTGGTATGTTTAAACGATACGGCCTACTGCGTTCTGGGGCGTGCACGTCCCGCACGTCTTACGCGTTAGTTATCAAAAGTATCAAAGATAACGTTTTATAAAATGGCGATCCCGAATGCTTGCAGGTGGCTGCTTCTTTTTAGTCGGTGCTCGCCACGCAGCCGATCGTACCCCCAGTAGGCTCTGTTGGTGGTAAACAAGCAGGTAGGAAATGATGATACGGTGGCGGTTATGGAGAGATGGCTCAGCATGTTGGTCTTAAAACTGCCATCGGACTCACCTTTGCTAATGTCTGATCTCGAAAGGAGAGGTTGTCAGGACATTAGGCTGTCTAGTGGGATGTGTTTTATATATAATTTATGTGTTGCTGCTTCAGCTGCAGGCCTTTTCCTTAAATAGTACCGTACCACGTGAGACTTTTGCAACCGTTGGCCTGGAACTTTAGCTCACATTAATAACCACATTTTACAGGTTTAGAAAGCTGAAGTAAAGCACACTCCTTAAGATCTGCACGGGATCTCCATTACAGAGTTTGATTTGGTTATTTGGTTCCGCTAACATTTTTTCTTTTGGAACATTCCCTTCACAGTGGAGAAGGCGATGGATTCTATGCTGGAGATGTCCGCTGAGACGGCTGAATTTCCTTCTTGCGGTGTCTCAGGGTTCGAAACTGCTGCTGCGCTCTTGGAGCCAAAACCACTGCTGGGTGACACTGTGCCTGATTCACCTGCCAGCAGAGCCCTGGGGGTTCAGGGCAAGAACTTGGATGGAATTGGGACACACCTCACCGCAGATTTCGATGTGCTCATTGACAGGGAGCTCGCGAGCATCTCGGCGCTGTCCTCGTCCTCCTCGCTTCCGCTGCCAGAGGCCCACCAGGCCCTGCCAGAGCTGCTCCAGTCCAGCGTGCAATCCTCTCGCACAGACACTGGCTTTGGGGCCTTGAATAGCTCTGGGTCCTGCTCCCCTCTGAGTAGCCTCAGTGTTATAGGAACAGCAGGTTCCAAAGAGCCTCTGAGAATATTGGACTTTAGCCATCTGACCTCTGAGCCTACAAGCAGCAATTCCTCACGGGCGGGACCTGACCACCCCTCTGCTTTCCAGGCCTATAGAAAGGGCCCTCACGCCACAACCACCGCAGGGGTGCAGTATGCAAAATCTGACCCCAGCGGCGTAACGTCTCAAACCGTCACCCCACCCTTCGTCATCCCGGTGGTGAATCCGGGGCCTTGGAATCTTCAGTGTACCCCCTACTGGTTGGGCCACAGTTTTGCACAGCAGCCACCCATGAAGCCTGCAGCCACCGTACCAAAATCCTGGACCGTGCCTACGGCCCCCAAACCTCTACCGCAGGTCCGATCGAACCGTTTGATTGGCCGCTTGCTGGTGCTGTTGAGAGGGGCCCCAGGGTCTGGAAAATCGACACTGGCCAGGTACTGAAGCTGTCAGGATGTGACCCAAATCAGACTTGTTCCAGCTCTCTGATGGCAAAGATGCCAACCCTCTTTAATGACTAACAGTGCTGCTCAATGTCACATTGCAATTATATGCCACATGCAATAATCAGTAGGGCTTTAGATGACTGGCGTAAACATTTGTCCAGACACCAGCTTTTCGGTGCTATATGGACGTTTACTTTTGTCCACAATTTGGTAAGTAGATTAGTAGTACGCCTAAAATATTAATGAGATGGGTATTCTGATGCCCAAAAGTTAGTAATCTGTATAAACTTTGCCTATCGTTATCTTTCACAAACGTATCGGACATTAAACTGCAAAACGTACCACCACACCACTGTCGTCTTTTTACCTTGCTTATCCACAATATCTTCTCTTTTAAAAATGTTGTGCCTGTCGAGCTGTTCCTTTATTTACTGCCATCTCAGTGCTTATCTCTTCCATGCTTTACCAAAACAGTAGTATGTGGCATGTTCTGACTGATTTTTAATAAACATAAAGGATACGCAGAATTTATACAGATTACTAAAGCCCTGGTGATTATTGCACATGCGCCATATAATGGAGAATATATCGTGATATGATGTCATACAGTCTTACGGATTAATTTGCGTTTATGTCATTGTGTCTAGGAACATTCTGCAAGAGAACCCCGGTGGTGTGGTGTTAAGTACTGATGACTACTTCCGCCGTGATGGATTCTACTACTACGACCCTTCGGAAGTTGCGGAAGCACATGAATGGAATCATAAACGAGGTATAGCTATTGTGATCGACATTGGGGTGTTTTGTGCGTAAAATTTAGAAGTAAGAAAACTCATATGAAACACTTGTGCACTTGTTTGCAAGGACACCATGACAAATTCAGGGGGCCCGGCACATCGTAGGGGCCCCAAAATCCTCCCTGCTCAGCAAAATCAATTGAGCAACTGAAAGTACCATCCCAAGCAGGGGGCCCAAGGTGACATTTTGTCAGGGGGGCCGGGATGTCTAGGTACTCCCCTGGCTATAGTCTTTAGTTTGTTTTTTTTTCTCTCTCTTAATAGGAATTGTTTACGATTGGCTACATTTCAGCTTGTTGCTTACCGATAAACAGTACTGTAACTATTCTGCTAAAGGGCGATGAACCTAGTAACATTATTGTGCCTTTGTAAATATATAATATCTATGACCCTCTTTTTTTGTTTCATTCTTCTGCCTCCTAGCCAAGGAGAGTTTTGAAAAGGGATTATCTCCCATTATCATTGACAACACCAACATGCAGTGCTGGGAGATGAAACCCTACGTGAGTCTGGTAGGTTTGTCGTGACTCCGTTGGGCATATCTCCTCAGGCCCAAGCAAGTCTGCCTCAGCTCAGCCATTATGGTCATAAGAGCCCGTCTGAACTTCTCACTCTGCCACCTGTTACCGAATTTCCTCCTTGAACCCAATACGTCATGCTTATTTACATAAAATCTTGAAATAAATTTGCAGGCTCTTCAGTATAACTTCAAGGTCATGTTTCGTGAGCCTGATACCTGGTGGAAATTCAAACCAAGAGAGCTGGAGAGGTATGTCGTACTTAAGGAGACATTTCTCCATGTGGAGTTATACTTGGTGTTGCCATGCAGACTTTGTCTTCAGCGTGGCAGAGGTTAGTTCCCTTTGGCACACATCGCATTTTTTGTTTTTTTTTTTAAGTCCATGGGAAAGAGGAGGTACTGTGTATTTGCGATGACTAATTGATTTCAGAAGCCTTCCTTGATGGTGACGCTTCACGTGTTGTTTTCCGTAGACGCAATAAGCACGGGGTCAGAAAAGAGAAGATCAGGTACATGCTGGATCACTATGAACGCCACGTCTCTGTGGACTCCATCATGCGTTCATTTGGGACAAAGTCTCCGGTACCAGGTAGCAGTAGTGCAAAGCTGCCCCACGAGGAGAGCAGCCTGTCACAGTGAGCCCTCCGCTGTTATACATCTGAAATTAATGTAGTTCATCCATGTGGCCATCAGGCATATTGGAGTTTTGAAAAGTGTCTGTGTAGCAGGTTGATGGCTTTATTTATGTGTTTGTGCAGGCCTTCTTCATCTGATGTGAAACCAGACCTTGTGGAAGAGCCCTACCTAAACCTAGGGTCGATGAAGGAAAACTTCCAGCTCTTCTCCTCCTTGCCAGACGTGTCTTCAGTTGGAGGGAGTTCCACAAAAGATGAGACCAGCAATAGCGGTGTTGGATTTTCTGAAAGCAGCCATACTGCCAGTGAGCATCTGTTGGTGAAAGGGCAGGATTCCCATGAGAGTGGAGCTCCAGAAGTGCGCAGTGCTGAGCTGCAAGAGCCGTGGGCTATAGACTGGGACCCGGACAGCTGCTCAGGGACTTTGGGAGGAAGCCAGGCCTTGGCCTCAGAGTGGACCCCAGAGACCAGCCAAGTGGACAGAGAGAATGATAAACCTGTGGCCTTTTTTGAGTCAATTAGCCAAAGAGTGAAGCGTGGCAGGGGCTGTGTCATGCAGGCAGACACTACTAAAGATGTCCTGCAGGACCAAGCTGCTCACCAAGTAGAGAGTGTCAATGTAGGGGACACAAGAAGTGAGGACTCCGACATTGTAGTTGTCGATGAGACACAACCAGAGTTGATGGATTTTGTGGGTGACTGGCCCTTGGAGGCTCAGAAGCAGAGGGGGCAGAGGACAAGGGAAAAAGATGGCAGGTCCCTTCTGGAGGAGGACAGTCAGCTGGAACTGGCGGAGAGCTGCGGTGGTGGTTCAGGTGGGGACACTGGTTCACAAATGATAGAGCTTCAGAAACTGCTAGACATGTTGCAAGTCAGCGTTGACTCTTCCGGAAAATGTGTAAATCCCCCAGTGGACTCCTGTGGAAGCTCCCTGGTTGGTTCTGCGGTGCACTCAAGTTTTGAGGACCTAACTCTTGAAGCTGGCTCTGGTGTAGAAGAGGCCTTGAATTTATCCTTGTCCAACAAAGAGGGAAGCCAGGGATTAGGCAGGGAGAGCAAGCCTGAGCTGCTGGATTGTGTGGCAGACTGGACAGATGGCGAGGCGATGGCTGAAAACATGGTACCACAGTGCCCAGCAGCAGGAGAAAGTGTTACTGCAGTTTGTGCCACAGTAGAGGAAAACAACGGACTGTCTTTGACCAGGGAAGGTAGCAGTTGCTCCACTGGGATAAGCAAGGAGTTCCAGAGTGGAAAATTGGAAGAACTTCAAAGTCCTTCTGGGAGCACTGTTGGGAAGCCTGTAACTCCAGGAGCTACTTCAGCAGCAGAGACGGAAAGCAGCCCAACTGTTTCTTCACCCAGGGGTAGTCAAGAGCGTAAGCTCAGGCAGAACCGGAGGTCGGGGAAGCACTGCAGGCTAGCCCTCACCTTCTCTAACAATAGCTCCTGTGCACCCCAGGTCCAGCCTGAGTCACCTCCATCGACTTCCTTATATGCAGCATTCCCAGGACGGCCAGCATCTAGCAGCACCATCTGGAGCTACTCTGCTACACAGACTAACCCGCAGGATTTTGCTCTGCTTTGGAGGCTTGATCGACAGTGTCAGACCAACACTGATGGCCTTGGGGTGAAGGTGATGAAAGGAGATTCCAGCCGCTTTCTTCCCAAGCCAGCTGGAGCCCAGGAGTGTTCTGACAGCCCAGATGTGCCATACCGTGTTGTGCATGACAAAGGTACTCAGGTAGAGGAGCAGGAGCTAAGCAGTGGCAACAATAAGCACCAGGACTTGCAGATCCTCAGCCGACACTTCAAGCTAGTCTCCTTTGATACTCTGGAGGACCTGTATGAAAAATGTCACCAAGACCTGGAGTGGACCACCAATCTACTCTTAGACTCTGGTGAGCAGCTGTTCAAAGATGATGAGAATGGAGATGCTGTAGGGCCAGATATTGTCAGTCGGCCCGCTGGGGATAGTTTGTACGCAGCTGTTGAACCCTCTTGTACAGCTGCTCTGGTCTTAAGTGCTGAGCAGTCTGCTGCCTTCAATTGCTCAGAGGTCCAAAATCCAACATTGGATGCTGACCTTCAGATGCTGGCTGTACGTTCTAAGGAGGAAGTGGCCCACAATGCTGATGCTGAGCAGTTAAGTACACAGAATGACATGCTGACATTGGAAAGCTGCCTTGGAACCGTCGAACCAGTATCCAAAGAGGGACCCATTAATTGTATTCCTGTACCAGAGGCACCATTGGCTCATTATTCCTCACTGGACATCATCATGCCTCCATCTATGGGCTCTAGACAAGCAGAAGTCCTTTTTGGAGACCTGAAAGGGTTTAGCGAGGACCAGCTCAATGAAGCCGTTGCAGCACCTGCATCTCAGAAACCAGAGGAGCAGGCAGGCTCTTGGGGAGTTGAATATGAGAGTAATGTTGCGACAGATGACGTCCAAGTTGAGGAGCCTGTTAGTCTGGGACAGTTCGAAGAGCTAAATAAGAAAGAGGAGGAACACTCAAAGGAGAAGCTGAAAATGGAAGACCAGAGAGATTGGTCTGCCAAGCAGGAATGCATGCCAGTGGATATTCAGTCCTTGGAGCTCAAGCTACCCACAGAACTTGCCTTGCAACTCAGTGAGCTTTTTGGACCTGTGGGCATCGATCCAGGTAACGAAGGAGCAAGAAGCTGGGAATGTTAAATTGTTTCAGAAGGTCCACTTTTACCACGCGGTCAGCACTCACATGGTGTTCTTATTTTGCTGTCCTCAGGTGCTTTGACCCCCGAGGACTGTGCAGTACAGATCGATCTGAACCTGGCCCGACTTCTTCACCAGAAGTGGAAGGACACCATACAGGTTTGTAAATATTGGAGTGTGGGTGTTCCGATAACGGTGGGGTATTTTTTTATCTCTTCAGCGTACGAATTGTTGTGTTCACAGGAACGACACCGGCAGGAAGCGTTTTTCTACCAGTTGCTTCAGGAAGGTGAGTACAGCATCTTTCCTACATGCCTGTGTAAAAGAATTCCATGTGTGAATGACCTGTTGACCTTCTGTTTTATCTGTATATACCCCACATTGTAATGGAAATGTTTTTCAGGTTCCGTTCCCTTGGGAAAATTTCAGTTTCTTGGGCCAGATGGCTTGCCGTCCCTCCGTCAGCCAGACACTTTGGAAAATCTGCCCTTCATGGACCATTGGAATGCCCCTCTGAGCCACACATCCCTGCGAGACATCATGTCTGAGGAAGAGGCGTTGCAGCACAACCTGGAAAAGGTAGGCTGGTGATGGAGCGTGGTAGGAACGACGCAGAACTTAATCTTGTAGGAGGGGCTGTAGTCTGTGCTGTGTCAGTAGAGAAATATGATAGTCCTGAGAAATCGCTCTCATTGGCCCCCCTGTAGTACCGATCAAACCACGTGGAGCTGGGCAAGAGAGACAGCGCCGCCCTGCTGAAGGAGAAGCAGCTTTACAGCATGTTTCCCGCGATTGACCGGCACTTTCTCAAGGACATGTTCAGGGACCACAAGTAGGTTTGGCAATATAATCGCGCTAAAATGTCTGTGCTGTAATAAAATCCATTCTTTTAAGTCCTACTTTCGCAGGGTTTTGTATTGTCTTCTGTTTGAAGTATATATCATTGCAGCCGGGAGCCAAGTGTCTAGTAGGATGGGCATTGTCGAGTAGGAGGGGTTTATAATAAGGGTTAGGGTTGGGGCATTGGATGATAACGGGTCCCTCGTTATAAACCCCTCCCCATTGTGCCTTGAACTTGACGTTCGGCTCCCGGCTGCAGCGATATGCTTCCCCTCCGTCTGGCGTACGGTCGTCTGCCAGCACGTCTCGAGTGACATGAAATTCCCGCTGACCCCAGAATCTGGCATCCTTTCCCCGGCAGCTACTCTTTGGAGCAGACCGAGCAGTTTCTCAGGTCCATCCTGGACCAAGGGCCGGTGAAGACCGTGGTGGCCCCAGAAGTTGCCATGCTCAGGGACGCGGAGAGGAACCCCAGCAAAGAGAACGTGGGTATCTCCACTCAGGCACTTGACTCTGCCAGACGCACCCTCCGTGAGCCAACCAATCATCATCTCCCTCAGAGGCCAAAGGCGAAGGATCCAGAGCCACCTTGGACGCAGTTCCAGGACACGGAGGACCCGGAGTATGAGGATTTCCGTGCTGAGGCGGCGCTGCAGAGGAAGAAGCAGCAGGAATGCTTCAGCAAAGCTGCTGATGCATACAGGCAGGGCAGGAAGCAGGTGGCCAGCTTCTATTCCCAGCAGGTGGGTGTCTGGGACCCGGTTAATGAGCCAGGACTTAATGGCGGCTGCTGGACCGCAGTGATCACAAGTGTCCTGGCTTACTGTGCCTCTGTATGCCCAAATCTTTAAGGGCCATCTTCACGGGCAGAAGATGAAGGAAGCAAACCACCGGGCGGCCGTGCAGATCTTTGAGAGGGTCAATTCCTCGCTCCTGCCTCAGAATGTTCTGGACCTGCACGGTCTGCATGTGGATGAAGCCCTTTACCACCTGAGAAAGGTGCTGGAGGAAAAGACTGCAGGTAACACAGGTCATGACACCTTTATGGAGAGGCTGAGATGACATTTGCTTTTTAGGTGTAACATAATTTCACCCAACGTTTCTCATCTATTTAACCCCCTAAAAAGGTCTAGTTGCATTTTTATTACGTTAATTCAGGTTGCACAAGTGCATTTTTGTGTTTAACTGTGCGTGAGATTTAATGAACTGCAAACATTGACCATTAGTGTGTGTTTTGTGGTTGGGACAGATTCCTTTTGTCACCAAGAATTAATCGGTCTTGTTGACTTAAGCATCCCAGTGTTCCAGTGGCACCATGTAGACTTTCACCCTAACTGGCCACTCGGTCAGTCGGGTTGTGTAACTGAAGTCATTCTGTGGGCGTTTTAAGCTTGCTGCAAAGGCAGACCTGCTCTCTGCACCCGGCGGGTCTCTCTCAATCTCCAGCGTCTGTATCGGGGGTGGAAAGTTGGGAGCCGCACAGATGACGAATCCGGGGGCAGACTAAACATGAACGTCAAACTGCAAGTAGACTTGTCAGAGCAGGGTGGTGGAGATGTAAGGCGAATATATGAATCTCAGGTGCTGCTTCTTGCACTGTGTGGGGGGGTGGGGTGTGTGCCCCCAAATATTTAATTTGGCTTCATTTTCCCCCTTCAAATACAAGTACTTGGACACGCCTCTCGATCACCCATTTATCAAACTGTTTTGCCCTGGGGTGGGTGTCAGGTCCATTCTCCTGCCTAGTTTGCAGTTACTATGTCCTCCTACTTTGCCGTTAAAATCTGTAGACCTTTCAGAATTGAATCTTTTCCAGCTGCAGGCGTTTGGCAGTGTAACTTTTTGGAAATTTTGTAGTGGTCTCAGTCTTGAATTTAATTAAATGACAACTGTTTAACCACGACCCAGGTAAGTGGAAGTTCCTACTAAAATGTTTCTGACCTGAAACACGCTGCCTGGTGCTGCCCATAAGCTGCTGAGGGTGGTCCTGGAAGTGGTGATTAGACGGACCCAGCTGCACGGCTCGGAGGGCAGAGTGCATCAACAAATCAAGAGCATATCATGTGTGCAGAGTGTGGGGGAGGAGCCTGTCTGTAGCTGAATGAGTTCGGGGTCTTGTTCACCAATCACGCGCGTGTGTGCATGTGCCGTCACGTGTGATTGGCTGTCGCCCCAGCCACAACCTGCCCATCGTACGGCTGCTCCCGCCTCCTGCTGGTATATTGTAGCATCCGAGGCGCCTCAGATGTGTCTTGTGGTGGTGTTTCTGGGTGCCCAGGTGTTGATCACGGCGTCTTGGCCTCTGCCGTTGGCTTCCTGTCCCCCACAGAGTGGCAGCAGGGAGGATGTGGGCCTCAACTGACAGTCATCACTGGGAGGGGGACCCACAGCCATGGGGGTGTGGCCCGAATCCGGCCGGCCGTCATCGACTACCTCAGCAGCAATAGCTACAGGTGAGTCTAAGGCCATGTCCCCCCAGCACCCCCTGGGCTCTGCAGCAATGGTGATGGCGTTCGTACTGATGCTATGTGCCATTTTTGGTTAAATGTAGCTCATCTATATGCAGATTTTCTTATTTCTTCTCCCTTCTTGGTTATCAGGTATTCAGAACCAAGACCTGGAATAGTGCTGGTTACGCTACACTGACATGATGTCATCGTTTTTTTTCTTTTTCTTTTTAAACCAATACTATTAATCTCTCTCTCTCTCTCCCTCCCTCTCTCTCTCTCCCTCTCTGTCTCCCCCTCTGTCTCTCTCTCGCTCTCTCTCTCTCCCTCACTCC
>JAODJU010000050.1:1672557-1685978 GCA_026776725.1 Gnathonemus echidnorhynchus | reverse complement strand
CCTGTTCCTGGTATTTACCTGAGAACAGGTGTGGCTCATCAGAAGCCAGGTAGGATAGAAAACCTACTGGACGGTAGATCTCCAGGACCGGAGTTGGAGACCCCTGGCTTAGAGTAATTTGTGTTGCTTTTTTTGTATGCTAGTATAAATGGTGTACACTGGACTAAGGGTAATAATAATAATAATAATAATAATAATAATAATAATCCCAGTGGGTAACCTCTCTTTTTGCCTACTCCAACTGGCTCTCCATGAACTCATAAAGTTACGCTGTAAAGATTACGCTGTAGCTCCCGCAGCCGCCTTATCAGCGTTTGCAGTTAATAGCCGTCGCTAAGCCAGCGTCACAGAGTTCGTGTGTATCTTCATCTCAGTAGCACACAAACTCCTTCCTGCCATGCTTCATTTCTGAGCGAGCGTGCATTGCTGCCGTGCAAAAGCGTGGAGGCCCGAAAGCAATCCGCAGCTTTTTAGTTTCTCTACGGAAGGTTCTGGCCTCCTTGGCTGCGAGGCCATCGTGCCGCGTTATTACGTTACATCCTGTGTGATGTCTTATGTCCAAAATTGTTCGCATGTCCATTTTTCTTCTACCCTGCTATCTCAGTTTGCATTTTAATTACTTGTTATGTGCGGATTCGCCATTTGGATTGCTGCGAAAAATTTCGTTGTGCTCTATACAACGAGAATAATCTAATCTAATGTAATCTAACCTAATCTAATGTGATGTCATGTAATCTAACCTAATCTAATGTGATGTCATGTAATTTAACCTAATCTAATGTGATGTCATGCAATCTAAACTAATCTAATGTGATCTAATTTAATCTAACCTAAATCTAATCTAATCTAATTGTTTTTTGGCATCACTCTCTCGGTACCTTTCAGAAAAAGGGATGACATGTGAAGTTGCTTCTTTATGTGTCAAAACTTGTAATGTGGCAAATTTGTTCATCTTCATCAAAATTCTGGTCATGTCACTTATTGAGCGAATGGTCCATAGTTTACAGCACTCGATAGACAGGGACTCGGTCATGTTTATATTTCATTCTATCCATCCATGCGTCTTTAAACTGCTTCTTTTCAGTAGTTTTCAGTCCAGTGATTTAGATTTATTGGCCTAGATGCACCGTGGTATTTCCAGCAAGTTTGTGCACCGGTGCGGGATTAAAAAAGGCTAAAAGGAGCAGCAGGGTTTATGGTTCTCGTCAGACTTCGTGAGGGACACAAATGAGATCGCGCCGAGTATCTGCTGGAAACGAGTGGCTTTTTTTCTCATCCAAGCCTGACGGAAGTTCCTCTGGTGCATCAAGGTCTGCCGTCTATTGTGGACGTGCCTTGTACTCAGTGCCGGTCAGTTGAAAAGGTGACATAGCCGGCTGCCTAGGGCGGCATCTCCTGAAGGGGCGCCAACTTAGCAAGCCGATTTCACTTGTCTCGGACATACTTTCTTTACTGGGGGTGGGGAGGGCACCAGCATTAAAGCTTGTCTAGGTCTCACATGGGCTTCGAGCGACACTGTTTGTAAGCTAACTGGTGTTCTTGTTCTCCGCTTAGATCTCCTTGACGACAGGCCATGATGTCTGCCCCCCGTGTCACACGTCGACTGGAATTCTGCCACTGAAAGTTGCTGTTGACAGTTTCATGGACGCACAGGACTGTATCTCGCTCAATTCACCTACAGTGCGTGAAGAACGTAAACAGCGTTAGAAGCACTTACTTTAACCAGACCATGGCCTCTCCTACCTGCCTGTGAGCTTCCTCGTGACTCCGGACTTCGTTTCTTTTCAAATAAAGGAGACCCCCCTCCCCTTCCGACGCAGAGATGAACGGGATGACAGAAACCTCAGTCAAGTGCGTACTGGTGGGAGATTCCGCGGTCGGAAAGACAGCCCTCCTGGTTCGGTTCACCTCGGAGACGTTCCCGGATAGCTACAAGCCCACGGTTTACGAGAACACGGGCGTGGAAGTCTTCATGGACGGCGTGCAGATCAGCCTGGGCCTGTGGGACACGGCAGGCAATGACACCTTCCGGCAAATCCGGCCCATGTCCTATCAGCAGGCCGACGTGGTGTTGCTCTGCTACTCGGTGGCCAACTTAAGCTCGTACGCCAGCGTACGTAATAAGTGGATCGGCGAGGTGCGCGCTCACCTACCCAGCATTCCAGTGCTGGTGGTGGCCATGCAGACCGACCAGCGGGAGATGGGCCCACAGCGGGGGAACTGCGTCACCTCCATGGAGGGCAAGCGGTTGGCGCGGGACATCCGGGCCAAGGGGTATCTGGAGTGCTCGGCGCTAAGCAACCGCGGGATCCAACAGGTGTTCGAGTGCGCTGTGCGGACGGCCGTCAATCAGGCCAAGAAGCAGAACCGCCGGCCGCTGTTTAACATCAATCAGTGCAAGATCGTTTAGCTGCCGGTCATTTTGTCTATGTCATATCGAATGGCTTTCCATTCCTCGAAGACCACAGGCTAGCGACATATTTTCAGAATGTGGTGGACGCCTGTGCCCAAACTTGGGATTCTTTAATTGTAATTTTGACCTGTTTTCTGTTGTGGCTTGACGGTGACCATTTAAGTTCTTAAGTCTTTGGAAGTTTTGTTTGCCGTTTACAGTGAAACACGGTCAAAAGAACGCTTGGTTTTTTAAAAGAAATGTGCCGTGTGGGGGAAAAAAAAAAAACCCTCAAATCTTTATTCGCTAAAGTATGGATGTTCTGTTTAATACAGGATGTCAATGATATGGAAATCAAGGTAACACCTATCAGCAAACAAAATGTTAACGAAACATCATTTTTCTCACACACCTCCAGTGCGGTTACCAGTGCAGAAATTCAGACTTTTTCCCCTTTTTCTCATTCCTATAAATGTATACAGTTAAAAGGCATATAAAATTTTAAAACTTGATAAAGTTTTTTTTATTGTCTTGGTATTTCTCCAAAGGAGAGCTGACACTTTTTTGTGTTGATATGTTGTCTATAAGTGATGACTAGGCTATAGATTTTGTGTATTTTGAGTTGTACGACAACTGTAAATATAAACACCATGGTGAATAAACACAGAGTGAGTCAAGGACAGGCGCCCCATGTCAGGATTTTGGTAAATGGTGCTTTAAGTGTTTTTCTTTATGTCCCAAAGAGAGAGGAACAGATGCTTCAAAAGTTAGACCAAATTAGACCAATGTCTGATTTTTTGATGTACGTATAGATATTATACATATATTCTGCATGTCAACAAAAGAAGTTAAATAAATATTTTCCACATTGTTTTAAAAAACCTCTAAATTCTCGACTGAGAAGCTCTTAAAGTCACTAATGAATAAGTGTGGGTCCACTGCTGTAAAAATAGTTCATTAATATTACATGGTAGTTTTCTCACATTTTGGGGTCTTTTTGGGCATGAAGTTATACATCATTGTCATAATACTGAATACGCTCTGAAAACAGTTAGGGCCAGAAATGTTCATGTTGTACATATATAAAATAACCATGATCACTTTGATTTGCATAGATATTATGATTTACATGTCAGTTATTCCTTTGTCTCCTTGTGGAGTCTTTTCTGGATTTTATAAGTTAATCTTTTAAAATAAAATGTTCATGTTAGGAAACAGCTCTAGCATAGCTGTTTAACCTGTGATCAAAGGCATCGCTGTTCTCATGCCATCTGATTCCAGTTTGCAAATAACAGTATGAAGTATTTAAACTGTATAACATGTATTTTTTTTCCCTTTGAATAGACATGTTATTTCAGTTAATTAATTGGTAGTCAACCAAAAATAAGATTCTGGACACATCTGGGCCAGGCAGGCGTTAAGAGCCCTGTGTTAAGTGAAACATCTGAACAAACAGCTCTGGACCCAAAGGGGAAATTCGCTGCCAGACTGAAACGTCTTTAAGCGTGACTGATGTTTCAGAACGGCGAACACTAAGGTCCACAGAAAGTGAGAGAGTTCACCATGTACCTGTGTTGCGTGTAACTCAGTTGTGTAAGGGAATTTTCTTTTTCCTCACTCTTTTGAAAAGTAACTCTTATGTCTGATGAAATGCTAATAAATTCTAAGCAGCGGAAATAGCGTTAATGTCATGTGTCGTGCAGGTACTTTGATAATTCCGTCCTCAAAAATTGCCCTACGTTGCCATATTTAATATATTTAGAATTGTTCTGGATCAATACCGCACAAATACCTGTGCTTTTAAAAGATTTTATCATTTACAGCACACATGAGCTACACAAACAGAACAAGTTGGCAGAAAATAGTGAGAAATACCTGCATTGAAAGCAGTATGAGTGACATTCAGTCATAAGCTCTTCTGTTCTCCACAAAGCTGCCTTGTTAACTGTCAATGAGCCTGTTTTTTGAAAATGCATGAAGACACCAGCATCCATGAGTTACACTGTTAAATATTTTAAGAATTAAGGATGAATTAGAGCACAAAAAAGCCAAACACCTATCAATCTGTATCAACTGCTAAGTTTCATATGGACAGCCTGTCGAAAGAAGGTTTAAGGACCGTGATCCTTTCTGCCAGCCGTGGAGGAACATGCAGCACCAGCAAACATCCAGACCATCTTGATTAGAAACAAGCATGGGGAAAGAAATGGAATGGCAGTCATGTGACCTGACGCTCGATCCTGATTCGCTAGGACATCAGGTAGCTGCTATGACCTCAGCAGTTCCTGGCATTTCCATTCCATTAGTTTCTCGGAAGGATAAGCCTCAATCACCAACAGTCCTAAATTGGGGGTGTAGGAACTGGGGTGGACATGTGCCCCCCAATATTTAATTTGGTTTCATTTGCCCCCCCCCCCCCCCAAAAAAAAACAAAAAACCTTTGCATTTGAATTATCAAGTTCTCTCCTACACTGTTGGTCCTATTTGTTTTTGTCCAAGACTCTGCAAAGCAAGCTTTGCTGAATCACTAACTAATGTAGACATTTATAGAATTACAGGCTACAGTTTGATCGGATTGGTATTAGAAAAAAAGGGATTTAAAAGGTTGTTAATCTTTTGCCGACAGAGTGGCCTGGGTATAAATTCACAAAGTTTTTGGTACTATTTTTGGGCTGGAATATGGAGTTTATATCTGCATTCGCTTTCTGTTGTGCTAGAAACAGCTCAGGCAGCAGATTGCGAGCGTGTAGCTTTCAACATCGGGCTTTGAACCGAGATTAAAATCTGTGCAGTTTTCGCAATATGGCAGGAACAAATTCAGCACACACCTGGGTAGCTGCTCTCGATGTGCGTTGTTCCGCGGCCTACAGACGCAAATGGAATCTCGTTTTTTTTTTTAATCACTCTAGAAGATGTGATTTTGGTTCCCTGTAGAACTTTCACTGTTGTTTCCCATTAAGCCACTGATTTGGGGCTTGCCAAGTATTGTTGATGTGCGATGTTCACTGCGTTGAAAAAAACCTTGACTGGAACAAAATAGCTATTTCCTTTACCTTCCACGGGGACACTAATATCAGCTCTGTCGTGTGATTTAGCAAAGTGTGCCCTGAGACTTTTCACTGCACCTGTTCATGTGTGAAAACCGAGTTGGCCCATATATGACAGGCTGTGATCTTGTGCACCTTGAAGGCAGGAAATAGGAGATTGTCTCGTGTGTGACGTGGTGACCCTGACAGAGGGGGGCGGGGCCACTATCTGCCCAGTGGTGGTTTGGTTAACCGCAGCCCTACAGTGGCCCTCCAGTGCTTCGATTCGCCGTCACTGCTAAGCAACCGGTAATGGAGATAAATAATGTGTCTGAGGCTGAATTTCACAGGCAAGAAGCAGTGTGACGTTATGGAGTGATGGACTTGTGTCACACAATTTCACAGCATTTATGGGCTGATTCTGAAGGGGTGAGATATTTTTTCTTTTTTATTTCACGGATGTTTTTATTGAAAGCCACGTGCACATTTTTGAGAAAGCAGGGTCGGACAGCAGTTGGGGTTTAAGGGCTTTGCTCAAGGGCCCAATGGTGAAACTGCTCTGCAGATCCTGGGATTTGAACCAACAACCCTCCCATCCGTGGGCACAGCCGCCATACCTGCTGAGTCTCACATTGCACCCATCTTTTGAATTTTTCAGTTTGGGTGGAATCTAGATGCTAATTTAGATACTGTTGGGGTCATTCTTCTCACTACAGAGAGAAAATCGGGTTGTAATAGTAATTTTACCGGAAGAATTAGCCTCATAGACAGTCGTGAACTACCGGCGTGAAAATCGGTAGTCATGAACACTAATAGATGCTACATTCTTGCGCTCCTTCTTCCTGAGGACAATCAGAATCATTGCTTGGTTTAAGACCCACTTGTTCTTGTTCTATGTGGTCAGTCACTCTGACGGTTTACATCAGTCTCAATCCCAACCCCGTCTTACGGATGAGCTGTTCTTACAGCCATGACGCACTGGGGTGATAGTTGTGCTTTATGTCCTGTTATTCTCTCATGCATCTGTCCCTTCCCCTGCGGATGTGGCACGGAAATTTCTGAGCGTGTTCCTTGGAAACTCATGTGACACACGAAACGTGAAATTTGAACCTCGGTCACCGTGCTTCCGTGCTCTAGTGCTAATGCTAAACCAAGAAGGTCCCAGTCAGAAACATGGCTCGTGGTTCCTGGAGCAGTCTTACCGCCACACAAGTCGAGTTGAACACCACATCCCAGGACTGCTGTCGGCAGCTCAGCTCTGGCACAGGGCACACGCACGGGGATTGTGAGTGAAGCATGAGTCTCGCCGGGCCAATGAGGCAGACTGATGAGTCAGCAGGTGAAGCAGTTTGAGGTCGCTGCTCAAACCAATAAACTGCCGAAAGATTGTTGCGGTTAAATTGCCCTTTAAGCACGGAGACCTTTTGAGAAGTGACTAAAACACTCTGTGTCATTTCTGTGAAAGAGATCTCAAAAAAAAAAAAAAATAACCTAAGTAGGTGTGCTGGTGTCAGGTGCTGGTGTCAGGTTGTGCGTGTAACTGGCCAAATCCCAGCATTCCTTGGCTCTTTCACTCGTATGCAAATGAGGAGGCTGGCGACGCCTAGGATACAGTCAAATGAACTCCCGTGATAAGGGAGAGTCGCTAATGCAGAGGATAAAAAATAAGATCAGGGGTGTTTTCTGAGATGGGTAGTGGCCAAGAGGAAGACTGACATGTCTCTCAACACTTACATGCTAAAATTCAGCTCCTGAATACTTCATCTGCTTTCAGTTAAAAATGCCTTTTATGCAGTGTCAGGCCCAGAAAGCCTGGCAGTCCACCCTACAGTAAATGCATATACTACTTGGGTCTGGAATAAATGTATTATTAATAATAATCAATGCTTTATTAATCCATCCATCCTCTACCACTTTTCTATGTCAGCTCACAGGGGCAGCCGTCTAAGCAGATAAACCCAGGCTTCCATCTCCCCAGCCACTTTGTCCAGCTCCTCTGGGGAATTCCAAGGCATTCCCAGGCTAGCCGAGAGACATAGTCCCTCCAGCGTGTCCTGGGTCTTCCTCAGGGACTCCTCCCTCAACTTGCTCTTTGTGGAGTAAGTTGTCCACAAAGGGCAGCCACCTGTAGCAGCGCCCAGGGAGCTGGGGGTTAAGGGCCTTGCTCAAGGACCCACAGATGTGCTGATGCTGGGCTTAAACTGGTAACCTTCTGATCACAGGCACAGAAGCTTGGCCCACTGAGCCACACAGTTCCCCCACTGAGCCACCCACTGCCAATAATCATAATTTATATTTATATATGTGGGCTAAAATTTGGTGAACAGGCAAAACACAAAGAAGCACATTTTCAGTTGGTGAAAATCAGTCACAAAAATAATCAAGCTTGTGGAAGCAAGACGGCAAAGCATGGCATCAATATCTTATCGGTTTTCAAAATTATCTTTTGCTTCTTAATGCTGACAGTCTAGTTTAAGTCACACTTAGAGGACATAAAGGTCAAATGCATCTGCCCCCCCCAACAGAACAGTTGGCCCCAGTCTGGCCCTCCAGTTGAAGTGGTGTAGAACCACCATTGAATAAAATTTAAGTAAATAAGAACCACTGTGGCCACTGGCCTGCGTGAGAAGTCTGTATACCTTCTCTTAACAGGTTTACAGTGAAGCTTGTTGAATTATGTGAACAAAAGCCTCCATAAGCTGTTTTGTGGTTAACATGCTCGATAAGACCATTCATGGCTCGAACCTCTGGCCTTTGGGGGATGTTCGGAGTCACTAGACCAGTGTGGTCTGTTTGAATGGGTCTGGCCCATTCCGCTTCGGGCTCGCAGTTCAGGGCCCTTGCCTGCGGTCTGCGCCGTTGAGCGCGCTCACTGGCGTGTGAACGAAAAAGCCTCCCCGCCACACAACACAGGAAGCACCTGCTGGGTCTCAGCCGCCAGGCCTCACCAGCGCTGCCACAACGACTCCTAAAAAAGAGAGAGTGCGCTGTTAGCGGCGCGAGATGCTCTTTGATAGAGCCCCCCCCCGGGCCGAGCCGCCGTGCACACAGAGCTGCCCCCACCACTTTTTCTTTCCCCTCCTCTCCTCCGGTGTTTGCGTTTTCCACGTCGATCATCTCGTAAATGCGGCGCTAATGCAGGCGTCCCAGTTATTACTTCCTGTTTACGGTGAATTTTATAAAGCTTTTGAAAAATCATTTTTAAACCCCCTTTATGGAATCTAACAGAACTGTTCGGCAAACAAGCCCCCGTAAGAGATGGCTGTTCAGCCGCCTTTTTCGTGCAGTGCCTGGGTTTTTAAGCCATATTTCACAGGGTTACTCTCTCTCATTAGTCAAAGTTGTGGACCGCGTCATGGGACCCAACACCCTTTGGTGAAGTTGGCCAGCTTAACCAAGACAGGCGTGAAGTTGTGTAGACCCTCATTCTGGTTTTTCTCAAGGCGTTCATTGGTAGAGAGCAGTGATGTCCTCTGAAATTGGGTGTATAGTGTCAGAAAGGACAAGACACAAAGACACAAGAAACTTCTTGAACCGGATTGCCTCACCCCTACTGCCTGTTTTCACCAACGATGGCATTATATATCACAAGCAGCAAAATATACCAGGCGGACCACCTTGGTCAGTGGCAAAGTACTGAATTGGGGCCTCTTGACAGCAAATGTCCAGGCTGCTTTTTGTTGCCAGTCCCCTCCTGCCTGCCGCTCACGTCGTTTGCCGGCGTTGCGCCCGTTTTTATGCCCGAAGCCTCCCGGAGTTCAAAGCTGGTGCTTGATGCGTACCTGCTGAGCAAACGGGGGCCTCGGGCTGCAGCCTGATCGGAATAAAATACCTTCTTAAACTCGATAGGCTAGAGGGAGCTTCCTTGATGAGGGTGACTGGGGGGGATATTTGATCTTCCAAAAATACTACCAGAGGCAAAGTGCCAGTCGGGTACAGTAGGACGCACTTGTTCCCCAGCTCTTTCTGGCCCCCCCGCCACGTCTTTCTCCAACCCTGGCATGGCTTTGACAGACAGCTGCCGGGAGATTCCATTCCCCCGTTGGGGGGGTGGCGCGCCACGTGATACCCCGTGTCTGGTTCCTCGGCAGGAGGCCAGCCCGCAGGTGGCTTCGCCGCTGAGCACCGGTCACACATGAGCGAGGGACTTTCCCTGCTGCCTCGCCGGGCGTCTTAAATCGGAGCGAGGGTCCCGGGACACTGGACACCACCTCACCCATCGATAGCATTTCATTAAAATGAAGACATTTTGTTTTATCCTATACTTTGCATCCTTTTTGAAAGGTAAGCATTTGTTTTGTGTTTTGTTTTATGTTCTGTGTCGGTCTCCAGAGCCAGACAGATCAACAGAAATGTAAGTATCATGTCGATGCTTGCAGATAAATATGCCTTCCTGCTAATTACATGTGCAAGCTTTCTAATAGTTTGGTGCACACTGGCCTTACGGCATCTTACTGACAGAGCACTGCAGTGGTATGAGGTCCAGTGAAGTCTGATGTAGGCCTGGGCTGCCACATGGCAGTCTCCACTGGTTCACACCAGTTACCCTCTTTGTGCCCGGCACTGGTGGTACGCACAGGGGGGCGGTCGGCCCAGGGGAGGTATGCCCTCAAGCTGCTGAACGACCTGATGGAGGACTACTCCAGTGCCCTGCGGCCGGTTGAGGACACGGACAAAGCCCTGAATGTCACCCTGCAGATCACGCTCTCGCAGATCAAGGACATGGTGAGTCCGCCCGGTTGTCCAGTTATGATTGGTTAGAATCTAGAATTTCCCTCTTGCATCAATAAAGTTCATACTAATACAAATTAGGTCAATCAGAAGCAACACTAGCTAGCAGCACTATTGCGGTTTAGCAGCTCGAGGTTTCTGAGCATCTCAACAGCGGCAACGCTTTTTTTTTAATGTGGCAGCTTACCATAACACAGCTGCAGCAGGGAGTGTGCTGCCTCGGTCCTCTGCCCGCTGTACCCGCGCGGGGGGTAAACGGGGGGTAAACAGAACAGGCAATGGACCGGCACCTGCTCACCACGACGCCCCCCACCCCCTGACAAAAGGCGGCCTTTGACCCGTACTTTCTAACGTGGTAGGAAATCTGCGTATTAAACAGTCAGTCGAATGGGCCCAAATTCTAACTGTAACTGTCAGATCTGAACTGCCGAGTATGAGATTCATGTGATACATTAGGCTTTAGCCAGAGGTAGGTCACACCAGGCGATGACACACTCCCTAAACAGCTGGACATGGCACATAGGTGCCGGAAGATGCTCTAGAGATGCTTGACAAGGACAAAACAATAAATTAAAACTGCTTGAAGCATCATTTACAATCACATCCCTATACAAAGCTAGTTCTACGTCAACGGTAATGAAATTACAGCAGAATCTAGCTACAGTTTGAAAAGAACTGATCTGCTTTGGTCGAAGTATCGTCTGCTTCCAGCTGTTGTGTCCCAAATATAATATTTTGCTGGATTGCACCCTTCACCAAATGCACGACATTTTGGTGACAGAATTACATCTGCTGTAGAACTGCCCGCATACTTGCCCATGGTCGAGGAGTGAGCTTCTAGGCCTGGACTGCCTTCATGTGCATTACTAAGTCATGATCAGGCTTCATAACCCACGCCAGTTGTAAAATGCAGGTTCTTTCACACATCTCTCAAACGCGAGGCTATTCAGAGGGTATCCGCAATCAAGAGGTGACGTCGGTGTTACCGACCCGCCGTACGCCCAGAGGCACGGCCGCGTGTCCCGTTACGGGGAAGCATATCACACTCAATCCCCCTGAGAACTCTGCCAGCTCGGCCCTCTGACACAAATCAGCCTGATAACGGCGGCCTTGTCCTGATCCTGGGGAGTGGAGCTTGAGGTGTTGTGTAGCTGACCGTGAGCGAATTGAACCAGCTATCCGATAATCTTACCGAAGGCTCAGTTGGATCTAAAACATTGATCCCTGCAGGGTCTTGGACTCGCATTTACCTTATGGCAGAAATGAGGTTATATTTCATAGAACCTGTCTCTATCAGGATCTCGGTAATACTGCATTTTATGCAGTTCCTGGCACCTCCAAGGTGGGGCTGATTCTTGCCCCTGGTTCACTGTGTGGCATGGCTGACCTCCCACTGTCTAAACACATGGTAAAACAAATTGCTATCTTTAAACAGAAAAATGAAAAAAATAAAATAGTGTGTGTGTGTGTCCTGTGATGGACTGGCATCTCATACAGGGTGTCAGTCTCTCTTGCCTTGAGCTCAGTGCTCTTGGGGACAAGGGTCGAGGTTTACTGCAACCATGTACTGGATAAGCATTTAGGGAGAATGTATGGGTGCTATGTAATATGCATTAGATGTATATTTTTCATTTCTCTAGGTAAATTTCTTTTCGTCGAAATCAACGCCTAGCAGGAAGTTCCGTTACACCCAAAACAGTCATTTTACTGTTGATACTCTTTGGAAGAAGTGAAACAGAAAAGTTCTGCATCAGTGCTTGACTCTGAAATAGATTATTCTGCCTTTAATTATAAGTGTGCGTCCTGTTCCTCTTCACCATCCTAATAATACTTTGGCGAGCTGTTGTCAACATCCTGATTTCTGCAGGACGAGAGGAACCAAGTGCTGACGGCCTACCTGTGGATCCGCCAGATCTGGCACGACGCCTACCTGAAGTGGAACAAAGACGACTACGACGGACTGGAGGTCATCCGCATCCCCAGCAACCTGGTCTGGAGGCCTGACATCGTCCTTTACAATAAGTACAGTTTTCTCATAGGCGTAGGCCTTTTCTTAAAGTGACCCTACAGACCAAATATCACTTCATCTTCCTTCCTTTCATCTTCAGGGCTGACGATGACTCCTCTGGACCCGCCGACACCAACGTGGTCCTTCGCTACAACGGCGAGATCACCTGGGACTCTCCGGCCATCACCAAGAGCTCCTGCGTGGTGGACGTGTCCTACTTCCCCTTCGACAGCCAGCAGTGCAACCTCACGTTCGGTTCCTGGACGTACAACGGCAACCAGGTTGACATCGCCATGGGCATGGACAGCGGCGACCTGTCCGACTTTGTGGAGAACGTGGAGTGGGAGTGCCAGGGCATGCCGGCCGCCAAGAACGTCATCATGTACGGCTGCTGCTCCGATCCCTACCCCGACATCACCTACACGCTGCACCTCAAACGTCGCTACTCCTTCTACATCTACAACCTGCTCCTTCCCTGCCTCATGATCTCCTTCTTGGCTCCGCTTGGCTTCTACCTGCCCGCCGACTCTGGGGAGAAGGTGTCACTGGGTGTTACCGTGCTGCTGGCTCTCACCGTCTTCCAGCTCATGGTGGCTGAGAGCATGCCCCCCTCAGACAGCGTCCCTCTCATTGGTAAATACACGCAAGCTGTGTTCATCCTGTTCATATTACCCACAATGCTCTGTTTCTTTACATCCCCATGACCAAACTTTGAGGCCAGTGTTTCCCAATCCGGGCCTGGGGGACCGGCAGAGAGTCCAAAAATGTGAGCTGGGAGGGAGCAAAAACAATCCGAGGACCGGATTGGGAAACGCTGTTTTATGCTGTATTGTCATTTTCAGTATACAGTGCAAAAGTAAGTCAAAGACTATAGTTAAAGTAAATCATATTATGTCCGTCAAAGTGCATCAGCTTAGCCATTTCAAAACCCCTACTGAGGTCCCCCCAGTATTTGCAGCAAACTTCCAATAATTTTTTTGCATTTTTTGACTCGATCCCTAGCACACGATCTTTGGCTAAACTAGGGGTCACCAACCTTTTTGAAACTGAGAGCTACTTCACGGGTACTGAGCCATACGAGGTTTGATACACTCTTCTTAAATAACAAATTTGCTCAGTTTACCTTTAGCTATACATATATGCTTTTTTCAGATATTTTCATTTTCAAATCTATATAAATGCAAATGTGATTAACCCTCTCAAGGCAGGCGTTGCTGATTTGCAACAGTTAAAAACTAACTACCTTATTACCCCACATACATAT
>JAODJU010000050.1:1661003-1672168 GCA_026776725.1 Gnathonemus echidnorhynchus | reverse complement strand
ACTCATGATAATTTTCCCCAAATATCAGATTTTTCCTGTTACTAAAACTTAATTTGAGCCTGAAAGGGTTAAAGAAGAATAGCAACAGGATAAAATTAAATTTTAGAACTGGTGAGTTGTGCTATTTCTAGAACAGGTCCGCGGGCGACTCATGTGGTTCTTGGGGGCATCCTGGTGCCCGTGGGCATGATGTTGGTGACCCCTGGACTAAACAGTACCTCATCGAGTATTTGACTAATTAAGTGAATTAATTAAGTGCTCTTCCAGCCATCCAACAAGATATTAATAACTTTTTGAAGAACAGAAGAAATTCTTGTTAGTTTTTATTGTGTTGCTCTTAATTTGCATATGTTCTAATGTTAAATTGTCATTTTTCTTCTGTGCTAATGTACCCTCACTGCCCAGATCAATAGCTTTAATCATGTTCTTTGACTGCCTAAGAATTTTGCACTGTACTGTAGTGACATTGTGTTCAATGTTCTCACCCATCCTAGGTAAGTACTACATAGCAACTATGACCATGATCACAGCTTCCACAGCCCTCACCATCTTCATCATGAACATCCACTTCTGCGGTGCAGAAGCCAAGCCCGTCCCTTACTGGGCCAAGGTACTCATCATCGACTACATGGCTAAGATCTTCTTCGTGTATGAGGTGGGTGAGAGCTGTGGCGCACCACAGAGCGAGAGCAGTCCCTTCCATCTGGACGAGCCACTGGCCAATGGGGAGCTGGAGATACACCGTCACCGTGACAACAGGCGTTACCGTCACCAGAGCGACAGCGAGAAGAAAGGGCGCCATTCTTCCCGGGTCCCCAAGAAATACCACTATAATGGACGCGAGGAATATCAGCAGAACGGCGGCATTAGTGTCGGTGTGACTGAAGAGCTACTCTGCCCAGAGAAGACCATCTCCTACACCTGCACCTGTACCCACCACGACCGAATCATGAGGAACATCGAGTACATCACCAGCTGCTTCAGAGAGCAGAGGGCCAACTGCATCAAAGGCGCCGAGTGGAAGAAGGTGGCCAAGGTCATGGACCGATTCTTCATGTGGATCTTCTTCATCATGGTGTTTCTGATGAGCGTCCTAATTATCAGCAAAGCCAATTAACACCAGGCCTTGAGCCCTTCATCTTGCACTGTGTCTGTATTGCAACACAATTTGAATATTTGAAATTAGGATAATGCAACATGAAACAGATTATCTATCTCTAAAGCAATAAACTGCCCGAGATCATAGATGTAATAAAGATATTTTTCACACACTTGGAGCCGCTCCCCCTGATGACAAAGCCTGCTTAACTCCCATGTTTTTTGTTATTTCCGACATTATTAATATTGACACTGTTCTATGATTGGTCATCATGCTGGTGTTCCTCCAAATGCCAGTCTCCTCCTTGATGCCGGGGTTCATCCTGGTGTCATGATTCAACTTGATGCCATGGAAAATACAGTGCAGGGCAATAGGTCAAGCCTTAAATCCAGTTTCTTTGTAACGCCCATCGCTAAATCCAGTTTAATGAAGACACCCTTCACTGAATCTGGTTTGCTAATGACATCTTTCGCTGAGCACGGTTTAATATTGACTCCCTCGGCTGAATCCAGTTTGCTAATCACAAGTTTTGCTGAATACAGTTTAATAATGACACCCTTTGCTGAGTCTGGTTTGCAAACAGCAGCCTTTCCAGAATCTGCTGAATCCTTTCATTGAATACAGTTTATTAAGGGCACCCTTTGCTGAATCTGGTTTGTTCCATGTCGACATTAACACAAAATCATTAAATTATTAAACCTGTTTGTTGTGACACTAGAACACATAACAAGAGAGACAAGTGATATTCTGTCACCATATATTGATTGGCATCGACATCATATTTCACAGTACAATTCCTGTCTCATACGTATGACTTTGCTGAGTCTCAGATTTAATTAATGTCTGTGTTGAACATGCTCTGCGTGCTGGTTTTGAAGGGGAGTCACCCAAGTGATTAGCTCTGTGCAGGTAAATGGATCATCAGCTGTCATGAGGTGGATATTGGGCTCGGCCACAGGAAATAGGACGCCGGCCCGGTCCTGCGGTGGCAAATCCGACCCTGCTCTCAGCTCAGAATATGGCCTGCGAATTATTAATGGGCAGCTTGTTTTCAGATGTGTGTAAGATGTAAGACGATCCACACATGGTGGGGATGTGCATCCATAATGCATCATGATGCTTTTGGCCGTGACGGATTCTCACTGGTCTGTACTGGGAGGTGGGAGGAGAGGTGTTGCATTATCAACATTCATTAGTCTTCAGTAAACATTACAAGATCCGATAGTCCTAGTTCTTTTCTTAAGTCGGCCGACTGTATTTCGACTGACTTACAGACCGTGGACGAGAGCAAGTTCATCTAGGCATTTGTGTACTGCTGTTCATTTTCCAGTGTAGTAAGATGTCGTTATTATGTTTGTTCCTGGAATGGGCAGAAAATTGTTACTCTTATCAAATAATGACACACGCTGGATGAAAGGTTGGTGCGACGCTCAACAAGCTCATGCATCCATGGTTCTTGGTTGGATGCCTGCCTTGTTCACGTCTCACAAGCAAATGCAAAAAGAGAGCATGACGGTGAAAAAGAAACGTGCCAAAGGTAGGCATCATTCATTGTAGCTACAGTACCTGTAAGTAAAATCAATAAACACCGGGGTCATAATCAATGATGAATGTGATGAACAAAGAGTAGATGGAATGTCATGAAAGTTAATGAGGTAGGGTGTTGGGTAACAGCAATGCACCCCTCCAGGGTTGGGGTTCAGATCCCACCTCTACTGTGCGTATGGGACTTGTGTCATGACCCAGCTCAAGGCCACAACAAAAGGAGGACCATCATGCCAATTAATTATAAAGCAGCCTTTATTTAATAAGCTAAAGGTTAAAAACAACAGACAACATGTGAGGATGTCAGTGTGAGAGCAAGGTGTTGGATGGGTGGAACTGGTATGCGTGTAGTTAAAAGTAAAACAAGAACCAGAGACACTAATCTAAAATCTTTGCCCAAAAATAATCTACCAATTAAACAATTGCATGGGGCAAGGAGAAAGAGCAGTGGGAAAAGAGAGATCAAGGGACTTTGTCTCCAAGGCTAATGAGCTTGATTGGTACTCAATCAAGCAACATTCGGCCAATGAGGAAGCTGCGTGGAAGAGAAAGCAAAAATAAAGTACTAGGTGACAGAGGTGAAAGTTCAGGTCCAGAAAGTACAAATCTAGACCATGTTTTTGTTTCAACCAACCAGCTGAATATAAAGAGTTAAAGTCATAGTACTCTACTGGCTGGTTGAAACAAAACGTTGGCCTGGATTTGTGCTGCCAATAGGAGGCGTCAGGTGACGCTGACCATGATAAGCAGTAAGAAGGTGGCTAAAGGTTAAGAAAATGGACACGAGATGCACTCACACTGTTTCTGAAAATGCTTTATTATCTACTTAGCACTATAAATACAGTCCTGGAAAACAGACTTTAAAAAAATGGCATTAATAGAAAACAGTTGAAGGCCCAGGAGGTTAAAGCACGTTTTGGCAATAAGGCACTCTAAATCTGTCGCAGACTTTGTTGTTTAAAACTCGGCGTCCGTTTATGTGGCTAGGAGTGTCCGTCTCTAGCTGAAATACCATCCTCGTAGTGTCAGTGAAATGATTGATTAGCCAGGAGGCAGGTATCACAAAAGATGCTTGCTAGCCCCGCCCCCTGGGACAGTGTTCCCTTTAAATGGACCAATCACATCCATTCTATTGCAGTACTGTCACTGCACATTGAACATATGGGGCGAACATTTCGGATACTTTGTGTCAGTACAGTGCTTTGGCAAAATGACCGTAGTTGAGGTTGTGTTTTTAAAAAAGAAATTTACTGATTTATAACCACATCCATTTTTCTTACAATATATTATTCTAATTCTCATTTTTAAGCTCAATAAACAATTCATCTCACATATATTAAAAATATGCTCTTTGTCTTTAAATCAAGAAGATGAAAATGTACTGAGTGGTTATGTCATTGCAAACACCACAGGAGAAGCCTTTAAACAGGCCATAAAACCAACACTGCAAGTCCTACACTGTCAGAGTGTTATTTGTCCGACGGCATGAATAAAAGTACATTAAAACTGGCCCATGGGAGTGGGCCACAAAAACATGTTGTCACCAAGGTCACGCTGTTGTAGTTATGTGACAGGAAAGCCACCTCCCCCTCCCACCCCCCCGAGTAAAAGTAAAAGTCTCGGGGCAGTAAAAGTATTGGGCATTTACCATAATCTTTTTCAAACCGCTTCAAAAACAAAAACCAAACCAACCAAAGCTGACATCCATCATGCCTTCCACTTGTTGAAAACACAATTCCCGGCTTTGCTGGGTAACTTCTCCCACTGAAATGTCCCTCATCGCTAGCCGTCCAGCCACCCCACAGTTCTCAGCGGCCTTGTTTACGATCAGGCCCTGCATCGTGACGGCGAACCCTGTGGGAGGACTGGCAGTGAACTAGGGAAGGACTGTCTGCAAAGAGGAAGAGAAGCGCCAGGTAGCAATTAGTTTTATTTGGGGGAGGGGGGTATGTACTACTGATAACATATAGCATGTTGATCCCAGGGGGAAATTCTTGAAAACGGGCTCGTCGGAGATTTGAGGCCAGAAAAACTAAATAAAAATCATATGCCCTACACCAGCAAGCCTTGACTTGAGCGGAAGAACATGGTAACACACACGCAGATAATAAACCTATCATCCAAAAAACAGTGAATCCCCGTCACTGCGACGAGTAGCATACAGGCCAAATGCCAAACGCCCCCTGGCCAATCACAGCGCAGCGCTATGCAGACACAGCTGTGTCAAGGCCTCGCAGCCAGGCAAAAGCAGACGGCTGGGGCGACAGCCTGCGGGTCACCATAGAGACCGGCGTTTAAACCCAGGGGCGGAGTCTTGGCTCAGGTGGAGACCAAGCAGTCAGCTCCTCCAGTGGAGTGAGGACGTGACCTGCAGTGTTATTCTAGGTTAATTTTGTAATCCAGCAACAAGATTTCTGAAAAAAGAACAAACCGTATATACAATTTTTCCATAGCCTAAAACAAATAAAGAAAAGCAGATAAAGTGGTTGTATTGCTCAGCTCAGTTCAGTCTTGCTGCGGCACAACTTGTGCAAAAAAAGTATCATTTAGTGGTTACAGCATTAATCTTTTTCTGTGCACTTGATGGGAAACTCGCATATCCGTTCACTGGTGGTCTGAGTTGGTAATGTGGGAGACCAAGGTCAGGTCCCTCCCAGCAACCCCGGAAAACACCATGCATAAACACGGCTTGGGGGGGGGGGGGGGGGGGGGGATCAGAGCAGGCACGGAGTAGCACAGGAAGAATCCCACAGTATGAGCTCACTTGTATGACCTGCCAAAAGATTAGTTTAGACCATTATTGAAAGATTTGACCTGTCTGATCTTTTCTTTTCATCTTGTAGGCTTTGGTTGTCCTTCAAAAAAACAGTACTCACAAATTACTTCTGAAAGGAACACAAGGCTTAATGAATTTGCGGTCTTTTATGCCGAAGAAGTAGAGTTTTCTGACCAGGTCCAGGTATTTCTCATTGGTCTCTGCCTGTGATTGAATTGTGTTTTACTGTATGCGGCTTGCGCTACATTTGTAATATTATTAGAAAAAAATAGCTAGCACTTTTATTATCCTTTTTGTATTTCACAAGTCTAGAACTGATGTTTTAGATGAAATTACAAGCAAGTAATGGGTCGGCCTCAACCTGGAGCGTACCAGTGTAAAACCTTCATACCACAGGATTAACAAATAACTCAAAAACTGCTATATTACTCCACTAAAATAACAACAGATAGCATAACAATACAGACATCCCCAGGAATGTCGGCAAATGTACAAAAACGGCATATGGACAGAAGACACCCAAACATAAAACATACAGTATCTCTAACAGGATATTTTACCTTTACCTATGCTAAAAACTAAACATCATAAAACAGTTAATTAGAAAAGAACCTGAAATCCCCTGTGCTTTTCTTCTCTTTATTTTACTTTCTTCCTTTCATTTCTTCTCTTTCATTCTTTCTTTTCTTTCTTCTGAGAGGCTTTGCTTTGTTTTCCTGTTGTCGTTTTCATTTTTGCTATACATGCGCTTAATCCTCTACCAGTAATACTGGTCTGTCACAGACGCAAATGGCCTCGCTGGGACACACGTGCGATGGAATGTTCCGGAGGAATCAGTGCTTTGGAAATACCAAACGGCTCCTTCAGTGTTCTGGCGACTCCTTCAGTAGGGTTGGTAGATGTCGTGGACGGGCACCGGGAAAGCTCCAGCCGGAAAGGGCTGTGGTATGTACCCGGTGTAGCTGGCATAGTTGGCCGCAGCCATGCCCGCGTTTTTCTGCAGGGTGGCCAGGGTGGCGGTGGGCGTGGCAATGGGCACGTAGCTAGCCCCGTACAGGCCAGCGGCAGCAGGGAGGCGCTGAACGCCATGCGCCACAGCGTACACCGGGGTGAGCGGGCGGCCCTGCGACAGGGAACAGGAACGGCGAATGAGAAGCTGAACCTCATTAAGTATCAGCCAATTGGAAAAGGTCCTTCGGTCAGTCTCGTTTTAAGAGTGCGACAAGTTACCTGGAAAGGGGGAGGGGTGGAAACAGCAGGCATGACGGCTGACGCTCCAGGGGGGGCCGTGTGGTCGGGCTGCATGGGGAGGGGGCTGATGAGATGGTCCAGGGCATGCAGCTTTCCGTCCTCCATGAGCTTAGCAGCAGGGCTGGCGGAGAACATGGGGTACTGGGCTCCCAAGGCAGGCAGAGGCACTGCAAGAGAGAGAGAACAGCCCAGGGTGGCTGTGAGTCCACAGGTGTCCACTAGGGGACGCACTGGCCCCACACACACACACACACACACACACAGCCACATGCAATGTGTAGCCAAATGACTGGCGTTAATTTATCTACCACATAATATGAATAAATTGATTTTTTGCTTTTAGGTTATTTTTTAATGGAGGCAACATTCTTTTTTAGTATATCTGGACTATGACTTGAAAATTGCCATTTTTAGACATCTAATACTATTGCTCAGCTAAATAATACAGAATAAGTATCAGACACTTTGTGATTCATAATTTTATATCCATGACATTTTTATAATGAATTCATAATCATTTTTGAGAGAAAATTATAGCAATATACTTAATGCCAAACATATTTATATTTGAACTGTTTCATTTTTGTTTTTATTTCTACGTATTGAAACATTTAAAAACAATGTAGTGGTGAATCATAATGTCAGCGAATGGCTTGTAAGAGCTGCGTCTTATAAAATCTTAGCTCTGCTGAACTGACTCATAATGTGGGTATATGACACCAGTAAATTGGCTACACCTAGAGTGGGGACAGCCCCAGGTGTGGTTTTTGTAGATTCCGTCATGGGGCGTGCAAAATTTGCTTCCTTTAATAAGCAGAGTGCCCCACCACGGGCAGGTCCGGCACCCACGTCTCTCCCTTCAGGGGAAGTTGCGCAAGGTGAGGAAAAAGGAGAGGCCCTGTGAGCAGAACATGTGAATCCGGCTGTGTGGCCTGTGGAGACGAGCTCCGAGTCAGGCGTCATCGCGGAGCAGCGGCTTCAGAAACAGCCGTCTCATTGGACGAAGGCTAGCAAGAGGCGGGTGGAAGCCTGTGGGGTTAATTCTCAAGCAATCACAGTGCATTAAACCAGCAGGGCAGAGTAAGTAGAGGAAAAAAATATATGTATCGGCAGAGGACAGAGGCAGCGCAGTAAAGAAATGACCCGACCACCAGAGGGGGTAGTTTCAGGGGATTTTGGGGGGGGTGAGCATCCTCACAGTGGCTTGAGCCAGGCTTGATGCCCGCTGGGTTGACTGTGGCCAGCTCCAGGCTGGGGACCAACTCATAGGTCTTGTCCTGCTGCTTTGCTTTACCCTCATGGTATCTGCTGTAGATGCCACGGCCAGCTGAGTACCCCCCCAGGTAGGAGCCCCGGGGGCCGGGGCCCCTACTCCCGGTGGCTGCACGCCCTCGGCCCCTTACAGTACCTGCTTGAGATATAAATGAGAGAGGCTCAGGTAGGGGGGTGGTGTGTCACAGGCCTCTGTCTGGGGTGACAGAAACACACGCTTGACAGGAATCTAACCGACAGCGCTCAAGGTTCTGGGTGACAGCTGGTTTTGGATTTCTGGTTTGAATTTGGCTTTACACATGAGCCTAAGAAAAGGTATTTTAGCAGTTGCTCCTTGAATGTGTGTTTTATATATGCATTTTTGGGGCTGGTGTGTAGATAACAGCTTCCTGTCCGCTGTTGCTGGATCTTTCCTCCAGCACGGCTCTTATTTCATCTGATCTCAGGTCTGTGAAGGTGAGTAGTGGTGCTTCTGGGTGCCCTCGACCGCGGCGGAGCAATCGCATCCCCATGAAACTCGAGACTGAGCCGGCGGAAGGCAGTCAGCCTGGGTGCTGCGGCGACCTACGAGAAGGTCAGGCCGGGCTTTCTGTCTGCTCTAAGGATGGCCCAAGACAAAGCATGCTGCTTAGTCTAAATATAGACGCCTGCCGCAGAACCAATCGTTCTGTGGAAGCCTGTTGTCTGAGGCGGTGTCCTCACTGATATGCGCATTGGGACACGGGTGAAAATGTGACTCTGCTGTTCCATCTAAGCCAGTGTTTCTTAACCCAGTCCTCAGGGAACCCCAGACAGTCCATGTTTTAGCTTCCTCTCAGCTCCCAGCGCACCTGTACCAAGTATTCGGTGTTCCTGATTGGCTGGGAGCTGGGAGGGAGCAAAAACATGCACTGTCTGGGGTTCCCCGAGGACGGGGTTAAGAAACACTGATCTAAGCTCAAGAAATGATGGGAGACGAGCAATACCGGCCCTATTTGTAGACTGCCTATGTCTTGTAATGACAGGGGCCGTAGAAGCGGCGCCAATTTTGTCTGACGCCCAGGGTTCCGTGTCTGTCACTTGAGCTGTGCCATATAGGTGTCCCCGTGTAACTCCCCAGTCACCAGCGTTAGAGGGGGTGGGGCTTGATGGAAGGATGAGAAACAGAGCAGACAGAGAGTCGACGGGACATTTCATTATCACAAGAAGGCGGTGTCATCCAAGGAGCAAAGCGTCACAAAGTATGGAATAGAATGTTCAAGCTACCGGGAGAGTGTTTAGTCAATCAAGCCAAATTTTATGAAAGGAAAATGACACAAAATCAATAAATGTAGGAAGGTCTTATGCTGCCACCCAGAACATTGAGAATCAAAAAAAATAAATAAACTCGACAATCAGATGGTAAAGAGTACCTTCGACATCGGATTGGCGATTCAAGAAATTCATTAGCGTGATTTCATAACCAATTAACGGATATAACAATGTGATCAGAATTATCGGAATTAGTTAATGTCCAGCAAGGGAATGAAGGAACCACAGATCAGAGCTATGGCGTCACAATGACATCCACAGATAGCAAAGCAGAGCAAATGAAGTCTAACCTTTGATGAAGTAGTCTCGGTTGGGTCCTATCAGTGTGTTGTAGGGGTATCCGTAGTAGGCGAGAGCATAGGGGTCACACTGGTAAATGTAATTAGGTTGAGAGTTCTCTTGAGCCGGGGCACCCTTGGAAGCTTTCTGGTAGCGTGTGTACTGCTCCTTGTCCACAGGCTTGGCCAGGGTCACCTCTATGCAGGAGCCCTCTATGTCGGAGCCGTTGAGCTTGTCCATGGCCAAGACGGCGTCTTCGCGGCTGGCGAAGTGCACAAAGGCGTAGTCACGGATCTTCTTGACACGCTCCACGCATCCTGGGTTGAACTTGCCAAAGATCTTGCGCAGTGTCTCCTCGGAGGTCTCGATCATGAGGTTGCGCACGTACAGGATCTTGACGGTCTCCATGACATCCTCGTCCACGTCGATCTCCGGCTCGGCCCAGTCGACGGCGATCTGGTGGCCCCACAGCTGGATCCGGCCGGGCATGAGTTTTCGGCGGGCCATGGCAGCCGCCCGGTGACTCTCGTACTCCACGAAGGCGAACCCACGGTTCTTCATCTTGTCGGCGGCGCTGGCGTACACGATGACATCCAGCACACCCTCGGTCACCTTGGAGACCTCCTCCAAGATCTCCTCGCGCTTCTTGGTCTTGGGGATGCCCCCGATGAAGAGTCGGCAGTTGTCCACGCTGCAGCAGACGCCCAGCAGGCGGCCGGGACGCACCTCGTAGTTGTTGAGCTCCCGCACGGCCCGCTTGGCATCGGCCTTCTGCGTGTAAGTCACGAAGGCGTAGCCGCGATTCTTCCCGTCAAAGTCCATCATAAGGCGCATCTCGTAGATCCGGCCTACCGACTCGAACACGGGGACCAGCTCGTCCTCGTACACGTCCCGTGGAATCTTGCCCACAAAAATCTCAGTGCCCCTAGGAGGCGAAGGTCCCTCCCACCCGGGTGGCGGCCCATACTTGCGCTGGCCGTTCTCCTGGACCATATTGTAGCCCGTGCGCTCCATAAGGGCCACCAGGGCACCCTCGTTGGGAGCTCCAGCTACACTCTCCGGCACAGCGACGGGGGCAGGGTGGGAGTGGCAGGAAGCCTTGGAACTGGAGGAACTCGGCTTACTCATTGAGGTGGAATCTTCAGCGGTCATTATGCCCAAACCGCTCACTGTTTCCTGGGGCCTGGAAGGGGATAAGGAGGAGAGTGATGCCTTCAGAATCCTTGATGGGACACAGCAGAATGAACTTACTCTCCATCATGGACAGTGTAGTGGTGAATCAGCCGTTTACCTTCCTAGTATTTAGCACAGCCAGTCTGAAATGGTATTTCAATATAAGCATATCCATTATTAACATTTTGATGATCAAGCAGTACAAGTACTATAGTATTATTATAGTAAAAACTGTCAAACGGTAGAAATTCATATTATTGCAGGATTATTTTTGGCACGAGATTTAGGGGCGTGGCCATCTCAGGGGGACAGTCTGGGTCAGGTGACCGGGAGGATTTCGCTCATTCAGTTCACCTGCTCCTTGTTTGCTTTCAGTATAAATGACAGGTTTTGGTTTTTCTCTCGCTTCAGTGATCCCGACTGGATAGTGAAGCCCGTAATTACGGCTTTTGTTTTTAATACCCCCCCCCCCCCCCCCCC